>JBBPCX010067806.1:0-12848 GCA_037974365.1 Hydrocynus forskahlii | reverse complement strand
TCCACTATTTATGTTGCCTCACCTTTAGCTCGGGTCATGGGTGCATACTGGTCTTTCGTTCCTTGTGGTTGTTATTCACGATGACAACCTGTGCCTGTACGTCTTTTTAGTCCCTTTTGACAGTGCAGATTGTGACAGGAGTAGTATGGGTTTCTCCAGGATCTAAGCTGGTGAACTGTTTTTTTGCTGCTCAAAATAAAATGCAGCATTCTTTCCTTTTTGGTCTTTTACAGGTTCTCTAATGGGCGACTCTGTAGTTATGCTTCATCTGTACCCAGAATTCCCTCCAGAGGTGGCATCTTCCTTTGGAAAACGGGGCGAGTTTATTTTCCTAATGGATCAGTCTGGCAGCATGGAAGGGTCCTCAATCAGAAGTGCCCGGGTAAAGATTCACACTAACCTTCATTTCCATTGATTTCCACATCATTCAGTTGTTAAGATGAGTCATTCAGAGTGGTTTCATGTTTGAATCTGAGTCAGAATTGTTCACTGCAGTTGCGATAGGAAACAATATAGTAAACCATGGTAACTTTGTTCAGTCGTACTCTGTAAATATGAGAAAAATGTAACCTGCAAGTTAATTTAATCTAGGAAAACAATAGACATGTCAAACAAATGTTATTTTTAATAAAATTGTATGTGTCACAATTATTTCCCCTCAGAATTGATATCTCTATTCTAAATAAAATGTAACCTCAGTACAACCTCTCTTATATTCCACCATTTCTAAGTCCACCTGAGTGTTCAAGAACTTTTAAACAGGCACAAATCACTCAGTCTCACCTAAGTATAAATATTAGGTGATACCAGTGCCCATTTCTGCCCGGAAATTTCAAAAGAAGCTTGCATCAGGTATGTCTGGACTGTGAATAGCTAAAGCTGTGTAGTCCAGGACACTCAAGGACTGTGACTGAAAATTACTGACTTTGGGAACATATAGTGAAATGAAACCAAACAATATTAATTGGCCATTAAAAATATAAATATAAATAATTATACACATGCTGGAAAATGTCCATAGCCACTATTAGGGCAATATTTAAGTTTAAAGCAACCAGAGCTGTAGTGGAATCTGTCTGAAAGAGAATGTGTGTGTTTTGCTGCCAAGTGAGGAAGATGATTGGAGAAAAATGGTTGGAGATTCGCATATGGAGGTCCCCAAGTCTCCAAAACAAATTATCTGCCCACTCTATGCCAAGCGATCATTTTGTCCTGTATTATTCAATCTCATCAAGCGCTATAAGAGATAACTAAGCGCTGTTATGTTGACAAAAAGAGGGCAGGTCTTCCATTTAACAGCTGCATTTGAGTCAGGGTCATTTTTTTGCTTATTCTGAGTGTGAGATTGGCCACACTTATGAACCACAAAGACTTAATTTGTCCTCTTAACCAAAGGTGCCTCAGTGATTCTACCAGTGTTGGTACACTGATGGTACTTTTACTAATAGTTGTCGAACTGGTAGATCTTAGATACTGATTGTTAATTTCTTGTACCATACTACAGGAAACTCTTCTTCTGTTGCTGAAGAGCCTTTCTCTGGGCTGCTACTTTAACATCTACGGCTTTGGCTCTCACTTCAAGTCCTTTTTCCCGTGAGTGTTCTCGTGGCCACGTAGTTCATCATGATTCCGAAAAGAACCTGAGATTGCTCAGAGATGATCTGCCTTCATTACATGTTTTGTTCAAGGCAGTATTTTAGTTAAGTAGAGCAGATTTAACATGATCATTCTATGAAAAAACATTTCAGGTCGCTGATTCATTGATTCATTAAATTTTTCCAGGAAGAGTGTGGAGTATACTCGGAAGACAATGGAGGAGGCGATGGAGAAAGTCAGGGTTATGGAGGCAGATATGGGTGGTACAGAGATTCTGAAACCAATGGAGCACATGGGCAGAACTATATTCCAGGTCACCACAGACAGGTACTGTGTTCATCAATCCTAACAGAAAACAGAAATGCATGATGTGAGTCATAGTTCATTTTAGAGTTGGAATGAAAGAACATGTTTTCTATTTCTTTTTGAAGGTGTTTGTTTTCACTGACGGAGACGTGTGGTACACCAAAGACATCCTGGACCTGGTCAGAACTCACTCCAGATCTCACAGGTTGGTACTCACTCATGAACACACAACACAACAGTGGTCTGTGGTTCTGGAGGAGTAACGTGTTCCCAACTTGTTAAATTCCAGGTGCTTCACCTTTGGCATTGGGCATGGAGCCAGTACTGCACTGATCACAGGAATGGCCAGAGAAGGACATGGCGTCGCCCAGTTTATCACAAGCAATGAGCGACTACAGCTCAAAGTGTGTCCCTGTAGGCTTACACTTCTATTAGAGTACAAGTAAACGAAAGGTAGAGTGCGGAAGATTACGTCATCCATCCTTCTTCTTTCCCAACACTTCTGGTCTGTCTCTCCTGTTCTACAGGTAATGCAGTCCCTCAACTTCGCCCTGCAGCCCTCTGTTTTTGACATCTCTGTAAAATGGAGTGTTCCAACAGGTGTGTCTGTCACTACTTTATCTCCACCCCTCAGTGTTCTCTTCCAAGGTCAAAGGGCACTGCTGTTTGCTCAGCTCACCGGAGAGGTGAGAGAAATCCGGTGCTCTGAAAACACCTCAGGCTCTCTAAATGTAGACACAAACTCTTGCTTTTTGAAAAACATTGAACAATTGAGGATCCATTGAATGATCAAAAGATTTTGTCATGCTAAAAACTGCCCCTTTTCCCATTTTATCAAAATCCATATTTTATCTTTTAGAGCTCTGGGAGCAATGAAGGAACCGTCACGGTGCACTATAGTTTGGCTGAACAACTGGTGACAAACCAGCTTAACTTTTCCCTGAAACCTACTGAGGACACAGGGTAAGAAATATATACACAGAACACACAGCAAAAAGGGGCTATTTTGACTTCCCTTGGTACTTTGTATCGAAACTCACTTTTAGCATTACTGCATTTTACCTCATGTAATAACAACAAACGTAACCTGGAAGTAACAAAGTCTGTCCATGTGATATTCTGTGAAGGCTAGGAATTCATAGACTGGCCGCTCGAGCCTTGATACAGTCTCTGGAAACTGAAGAAAGAGAAAAGAGGGATAAGCATGTGAGGAAAAAAATAGTGGACCTGAGTGTGCAGGCAGGAGTCAGCAGCTCTTTTACCGCTTTCCTCGTCGTTCACAAGGGCAGTGGACAGCCGGTAAAAGGACCACTGGTGAGGAGAACAGTGCCATCTGGCGGTAGTTTTGGTGAGCATTACTGTATTGGTAATAGTGCTGGACAGGAATTGGCAACAGAACCATGACAAATCACAGTTCCTAATGATTACCAATATGATAGTAGTTACAAATGGAACAACGCTTCTGTCCACAAAGTCATATATGACATAGCTTGTACAAAAGGCATCTCCAATCCAAATATCCTCCCACATTTATAGAGCCAAAGATACAGATCTATTTCATGCCTTCTGACTGCCACAGCCAGTTTAATCTTAAGGACAGATGTGTCTCCATATTCAAAGACCTCTGTGAGCAGTTTGAGATCCCTAGCTGAGTGTCACACCACAACACCTGATGGAGGAACACCAGTTATTTTATAAGCCCATGTAGTGACCTGACTTATGTGAACACTGTTTCTTTGAGAGTGGTGTACCAATTGTATTGTTCACAAACCAAACAAAGAGCCAGTCAGTACAACAAAAATGTGCAGCAACCAACAGCCGACAGAAGGCCTTCCAGTATCAGCTGTCTGAGCCCAGGTGCAGTGACTGAAAATGACGAAAGTGGTCTGCAATTTCCTTGGTTTGTGGGTAGCTTGGAGAGAGCCACAAATTAGCATGCCTTGAAGAACCTGTTGACCATGACCATTATCATGGTGTTGCCACTTATCAGAGGCAACTCTGTGATAAAGCCTGGTACCAGATGGGACCAAAGGTGCAATGGTATGAGTGGGGGGGGGCAGCCCACACACCCAGGCAGCTTCCCAGACATTTTTTCTCTATGCTGGGCCATCAGCACTGCCTCTGCAGGAAATCCAAAGTTTGCGTTGAGCCGTTAGGGTGGATGGAGCACATCCTCCATGGCCTTTCCAGTGTCCCAACAGACTGGGGCTTGGATGCAATCTGAGGAATGGATGGACTCTAGAGGGGTCTGGGCTGGTGATAGATGGTTGAATGTTTTTTGTATGCGGGCCAAGTTCTTATGATCAGTCCAGACCAGGAACCAGTACAGCTCCTTTCCAGCCACCTCCACTCTAGAATCAACTTCACCACCAAGAGCTCCCGATTCCCCACATACTAGTTCCTCTCAGCAGGCATGAGGGAGAATAGTAGGAGCATGAATAGAGCTTGTCATTCATGCTGGCCCACTGGAAGAGCACCGTCCCAATGTCTACATCAGAGGGATTCACTTCAACATTAAAGTGGAGTTACGGGTCAGGCAACTGTAGGACAGGAGCAGTGGAGAGCTACCACTTCCACTCATCAAAGGCCTTGTGGGCCTCCTGCATTCTCTGGAAATGCCATGGCTATTTCTTGTTCTGGGCAGTGAATGGCCTTCTCCAGTTTCACGAAAAGGTGGTGTTCTAAGAACCTGTCTGGCATACACTACATGTTAACCTACTGACTGGCTTTAAATAAAAATATTAATTAAAATAAAACTATATAATTTATATAAAAATCCAATAGACAAGTACATAGTGGTTCAGACCTTCAGGATATATAAAGTGCTGGAAGACAGCAGACACATTCATCCATTTAAAGAGCATGACAAGATATTCATAGTGCCCAGACAGCCCCAGTTCAGGCCCTAGTTGTCGATATACGGACACAGGCCACCATCCTTCTTCCCCACAAAGAAGAACCCTACACTTAGCATGCATTAAAGGCCTACAGATTGAAGAGTGAGCTGTATGTCCACACCACATAATTCTCCAGTATCTGTGGGATGCACCAGATTAGTCTGATCCATGGAGGTCCCACCTCACAATGGAACATTTCACGGTCTATTCAACACCTTGACTCAAAACATTCCTGAACTTTTTGTTGTGTGCAAGGGCATATTCTCCTTCTGAAAGATGCCACTGCTATTTGGGTATACCACTGCCATGAAGAGGTGTGTAGGGATAAAGTTCACCTTTGAGGCTGAAAAGCCATATATGTAAAAAGCACTACTGACTAAATAAAATGAGAATTTCATGAGGAAATGTTTTAGAACATCTTAAATTCTCTTCTGTGCATTTTCTTTATACCCAGATGACATGGACTATGAGGAAGGAGGTGAGTCAGTTACCAAAAATATTAAATGTGTGTATGAAATTTAGACTTTTTCTCAAGGAGTCCTTTGGCTAAATTCCTTCTTTAATTTCCTTCTTTCTTTAGGATTAGAAAAAATGTACGATGGCGTGGATGGTGAGTCTGTTATCACTGATGTTGAATTTACACCTGAAACTTAGGCAAAGGTTGAAGGGAACCTATTATGCAAAACTCACTTTAGTTATAACAGGTCAGTGGACTACAAAACATGTCCATGAAGTTCTTTGCACAAAATCACTCTCACATAAAGAGATTTCACCAGCTCTATTCTTCACAGTTTCAGTCCCATTCAAAACGAGCCGTTTGGATGGAGGGCCCCATGAGATGTCAAGATGGGGCCAATTTGCATAGAACCGCCCCTCATCTGGCAAGACTCCTCTTTCAGCGGCCATCTTGGGTCTTTGCAGCGTTATGTGCTGAATTCAGCCGTGCCTGACCACTGCAGTGACAAAATACTCGCTCAAAACACAATAAAACAACCTCTGCTATTGGTTAAGAAAAAGAAATGAAAACAAATCAATCACGGCATAAAATGCGTGTTTTTGTTCCCGTGGACGTATAACCAGATTTGTTAAAGATCCGCCATTACGTCTGCTAGTTTTACGAGCACGGATAAGCCAAGCGCAACGTCTACCAGCACACATGAAGTGTTGTGTTTGTCTTGCTCTGGGTCCGACTCAAGGTCAAACACGTAAGACTGGACAGCGCCTGTTTTCTGTCTTTTCCATGTGTGTTAAGTGTCCGAATACTTTTGTCCACCTAGTGCATCTCACTCTTCCTCCCTCCCTTCCTTCAGCCTGGTTGCCAAACAGGCTAGGATCACTGTCACAGATTGAAGGGATGGAAAGAAAGAAAGGAAGAAACACTTTCATTGGTGTTAAGGACATGGAGTCTAATGTAAAATCTAGAAGTTAAATGTGCAGTTTAAGTACGGGATGGGTGGGGCGTGGCCAGCAACAGATTATTTGCATAAAACGGACACAGCCTTGAAACGGCTTGTTTTGAAAGGGACCGAAACTGTGAAGAATAAAGCTGGTGAGTCTCTTTATGTGAGAGTGATTTTGTGCAAAGAACTTCATGAACATGTCTTGTAGCCCATAGACCTATTATAAGTTTTGCATTATAGGTCCACTTTAAGGAACATTTAGGAACATTTTTGTGATATTTGTTATATTGTTTCTCATCCCAAATTACAGGTTTATTGAGGTAGTTGTAGCACTATATTTGTTTCTGATTTGTTGAACAAATTATTCTCTGTTTCTCTTATAATCTGTATGAGGATGATCCAAAATAATTTGGTGGAAAAAATATGCACACATAGAGAACATCAGGAGAGGACAAATATGTTTTATTTGCACTATATATATCAAAGTAATGCTTTTGTTACACACATGAAGGAAAGTGTCCAATTGTGCAGAACAGGTTTAATCTCCTTTTTTGTTGCTGCAAAACTTAAAATCAGAGAAACACAGTGAGCCACGAAATTCTTGATTTTGGATTCATATTAATACATGAGCTGCATGGTCTTCTGAAGGGATGGGAGTTAGGACCCCCTGATGAACAAAGCTCGCCCCCCTGAGGCTGAACAGTAAAACCACCCTTTAAGTAGAAAGCAGTATTAACTAAATGCTTTATGCAGTATGGAAATGAAATAAGAATAAATAAATTGTGTGAGAGCAAGATTGGACTTGTGTTAACTCTGCATAACTTTATAGGAGAAGACGATTTTATTTAAAAAGTAAGTCAGTGTAAATAATTTGTATTATGAGTCATTTTGGAGTATTTCTACTCAATCCTCCATCACCAAAGTATTAAATAAGAGCCAACATCTTAATTTCTTTTGTGGGCATTTTCTTTAGACTCAGACGACATGGATTATGCTGCAGTAGGTGAGTCAGTCACCTCCATTATTGATTTACTTTAGTTGTTTCGGTTTTGTTAATATGCATGTTTAGAATGTACAAATCTCATCAAAAGCTGTAATTTGATCTATAAATATACAGATAATCTCTCAACTATAGTAACATTACAGGAAATGTTCTTTACTTGTAATGTACAGTTTGGAGAGTAACTTTGGAGCATTTCTACTGAATCTACTGAGTCAACATCTTAAATTCTGTGCATTTTCTTTATACCCAGATGGCACGGTATATGGTGCACCAGGTGAGTCAGTTACCAAAAATATTAAATGTGTGTATGAAATTTAGGGAAAACTCTTTCTCAAAACTTTTTCAAGACTGTGTCATGTCGGGATGACGGAACAGACACATTGCAGGAACAGGCTTTTAGAGAATAATGAAGTTTAATGAAGAAAAGTCAAGTTCAGAAGCTCACAGAGCTCAAAACAAACAAGCTGCACTTCACACAAAACACAAGGAAGTTCCCGGAGGACCTACGCTCCGAAGGGAACCCAAGCACGACTGGAGAAAGGGGAAACTTGGCTGCCTCACTGACTTACATGCAACTTAGCTGACCCACCTGTATTGGGGGCCAGTACCAATGTTCCATAGACTAGGAGCGGTAAGTGAAGGTGGATAAACCACCGCTTAAGCCTGTAGGGACAAAGGAGGAGAGACACAGAGAAAAGGTTCACAGTCTCAGTCCAAAGTCCAAGTGAAACGAAGCATCCAGCCGTGCACTGCTTGGCTTGTTAGGCTCCCCTAGGCTCCCCTGCCACTTGGAGAGTCCAGTGGAGTTTGTCTGGAAGTCCCTCACACACACAATAGTCCCAACCTTTGTAACTCACAGGTATTCAGTTAGACTTTTCACACAAAGCACAACAAACCTGAGTCGAGGCTGAATGGAGCTCCTCGGTGACCACGCACGATTCTCTGGATCGGCTGAGCTTTGAACTGGCACACATCACATGACGCAGACAATGGCCTTCATTAACACAATACTCTTAAACTAAACTCAGGACAGGTGGACATGTCGTCAGGTGCCTAGCAACCCTGCTAATGAGCTAATAAAGCTTAACTCTATCACCTGGGTTGACTAGGCTCCCAACTAGGCTCACGCGGATGGCCCTAGCAACCCGGCTGACCCTAAGCAGTAAAATGATGGGTGGGTTGGATGAGGGTGGTTGTCAAAATAAGTGGACAAGGAAGTTGGATATAGAGAGCTTTTGAACAACAGGGCTAGCACAAGTCTTCATGCCCACCTCTTGGGCAGGTTTTCTGTCTCTTCATTGGTCTTGTGATGTCTGGAAGCCATTGGTGATTGACACATGGATCCATGAGGGACAGCCAGAGACAGAGGAACAACAGGGGAAAAAGAAAGAAAGAGAAAGAGAAAATAAGATTTTTGACTAAGGATGCATCGAATATTCGGCCACTGAAAATGCATTTTCGGTTTCGGTTGAAACATTTTTAACGCAACCGAAACAGTCATGACGCAGTGATGACACGACTGCAGCCTGTACGCGAACTCAAATCGATTCGTCAGCATTTGAACATGCCCAACGAACTCAGACTCTCTGAAACGACCCGTACTGTGACCACCTCGGGAGGCAGTCTCAGTTCAGTTCGCTTCCAGTCCGCGGCACGGTTCGCATTTTGAACACAAAGCTCTCTGAGTTCGCTTCAACTGTTTTGGCCCTCTGGACTTCCCGTGGTAAACCATATATGTCTATGCGGGAAACAAACCAAAAATAAAGAAAAAGCTAAAAATATGAATAAACGAATAAATAATCATAAAAAAAAAACCCAAAAAAACAATAAATACATAAATAAAGGGACTTACAGATTCTTGTCAAGATCAAGTTTCTCTACCAAGCTACTGAGTTCCCTTTCTGTTGGTCCACTTTTTGGACCACTTCTAGAGGACTGAATTCGGTTCCTTTAAAGAGGACTATATGTGAAAACACCCATAGCCTATTCATGAGTGGGGCCAAGTAAAATACTTTATTTCAATTTTTATTTTATATTGTGCATTGTTGAATACTAAATAAATATTTTCATGACTCTTTGTGACAGATCTATTCCTTTAATAATTTAATAATAATAATTTTTTTGGGACGGCACGGAGGCGCAGGGGTTAGCGCTGTTGCCTCACAGCAAGAAGGTCCTGGGTTCGACTCCCGGGTTGGGCACCGGGTCTTGGGGGAAGTGTCAAAATTAGAGATGCAATGGGGTCGGTGTGGTTGGAGGACCCTGAGTGTGGGATAAAGGGGTTTCAGTCCAAAAAAACAATTTCGTTGCATCCCTAATTTTGACACTTCCCTTAGGTTGGTGCGGCATATGACCTAGGAGGGAAAAAAGGTTGGAAAAAAGGTCTACAAAAGATTTGCGGCGCATGTTATAGCACTAATCTGAATCCTCAACAATATGCTCCTCAGTCAGAAAATAGTTTCATCATTGCACATGTTCTTAGATTCAAAGACGGTGAAATCCCTCCAGCACACCTTGACTCTCAGGGTGATAAGGACTGGACACCTGGAGAGTAATATAATATAAAGAGGAGAAAATATTTAACAAGAGCGTTAACCATAACCATTTTAACAAGTGCCTCTGGGAAATGAGTTGCAGCTCATTATTGTGAGAAGATACCGATTCCCAGACTTCGTTCTAGGTAAAGTGCAAACACAATCAACATGAACATGATCAAAAGGCTCCCTAAGTACAGGGATAGGGCAAAGAGGAGCTGGAGGAATTACTTGATTTTGCTTTCCAGAGTCACTGACAATGACAGACATGGCAGGACCAGCAAAATCATTTAAGAATTTGGGTATATATTTTCATGATGTCCAAGTGTCCTGACCAAGCCTGATCTGGGGCTGTCTGAGGTACATGTTGCCTGTCAGCAGAAGGTATTACTTCTAGAAAGACACTGTCTAAATCGCTCTCACTGTGAGGGGGGCATTTGCACATTAGGACACCCATGGTCTACAAAACATGTAGCCTGTCTTTTTACCATCTCCTCTGGAAAACATTTCTCTATAAAGTAGGAGAGAAAAGCTCAGGCACTGCTTAATCCTCAGAAATAATAGAATCTGCTAGATCAACCACATCATATTAGCCGGTGTCACAACTCATGTAAGAAAACTGTGGGGTTAGGGTTGTAACAGGTCACCTGGTAAAGGACAGTCAGCAGGTTCTCCAGAGCTTCTAACACTGGGCGAACCTCCGGCTATGGTAAAGATGTAAAGATGGCCATACTGCTACTCTTAACATTTGTGTGGCTAAACCAGAACACAAGGAGGTTCAAAGGAGCTCAAATATAGTGCATACCAATCCCCTCACAAAACACACGCATTTCACATAGTGACTGCTCTGATAAAGGCAATACTGCAGCCATTGCAAGTCATTGCATAGCTGCAGTATTGATTACCTCCTTTAATGGACTTTTATCTCGTTAAGATTTTTTGTTGTTTTTTTATCATACTATAATTTAATTGACTTAATCTTTTGTTCATGTTTATAAATTTTTGTTCATGTTATATCATGTTTTATATGTACAAATCTCATCAAATGCTGTGAATCTCATAAATATCCATATCATCTCTCTCCACAATGGTAACTTTACAGGGGAAGGTGAAATATTCTTTCCTTACAGTATAAGATAATGGAGTGTTTTTATTCTTAGACATTTTGGAGCATTTCTACTTAATCCTTCTGCACAAAACTTGGATATAAGACCTAACATCTGAATTCCTCTTCTGTGCATTTTCTTTAACTTCCCAGACATGTGTAATTTCCTGAATGGCGATTCTGTTAGCTCTTGAGTTCATTTATGAAATTTAGGTAAAACTCATACTTTATCATGGCTTGATGTTTTTTCTTTCTGGTCTCAAATTACAGGTGGTTCCACCGTCTGGTGGAACAATAAAAAAGATAGAGAACGTCAGGAGGGTGCAAATACTTTTGCGCTGCACTGTTTATACCAAGGAAAAACATGATACTAAAGGGGTGGGAATTAGGACCCCTGGTTAAGTGAAGTTCGCACCCTTGAGGCTGACCAGTAAAACTGCTCTAGATGCAGAAAGCAGTAGTAACAAAATTCTTTGAGCAGTATGGACACTTATTTGTTCTTATTGTACGTTTATTCCCAGGGTTAAGACTTAAAATTTTAAGATGTACAAAACTCATTATAAACTGTATTTTGACCTATGAATATGTATACCATTGCTTTTCACAATGGTAATTTTAGAGGAGAGGGCAAAATGTTCTTTAATTATAGTGCATGTTAGCCAAAAGAGTTTTTGTTCACCACCATTTTGGAGCATTTCTATTTGATCTTTTGGCACTAAAGATTCAAATGAAAACCAACATAGAAATTCCTTTTTTATGCATTTCCTTTAGACTTGAAAGAAACGGTGGTTACATTGTAGGTGAATGAAATATCTCCAATTTTAAACTGTATATGAAATTCAGACAAGCCTCCAACTTTTCATGACTTTTTCATTTCTTTTCTTTTTTTCTTTTTTCTTTTGCTTTGGTTCCCAAATTACAGGAGGTAGCTGTAGCGCTTAATTTGTTTCTGAATTGTTGAATGAACACTTGTCTTTTACAGTCTCTTTGAGCATGATCTGAAACCATCTGGTGAGACAAAAATGCACAAACAGAGGGCATCAAGAGGGTATAAATACTGTTTTGCTGTGCAAAAATCTTACAAATCTCATCAAATTCTGTTATTTGATCTATGAATGCAAGTCTCATCTGTCTCTACAATGGTAAGGTTACAGAAAAAGGTGAAATATTCCTTACTTATAGTGTAAGTTAATGGAAATGTAATTTGAGCATTTCTACTGAACCCTAAACTACCGACCTCTAAATTCGTCTTCTGAACATTTTGTTTAGAATCTTTATATGAGGTTGTTGTGGAAAATTCAGGTTTTATTCCTTTTCATTCATTCTAATGATTCATTTGTTCATTTGATTCCTTGTTTGGTTCACTGATTGATTCACATTGATCATACAGAATATTCTTCAATCATGGACATGTTCAATCAGTATATTCCCCGAGTATTCGGGATCCAGATTCTGTCTCCGATCAGCTGATGAGAAAATAAATCTTTTCCTGATTCTTTGAGCAAGGCACCTTTCGTTTGTTTGACTTCTCTCAACCTAAGTCATTACCCTGACATTTTGGCACCCTAGCAGATGGGACCCATGTTTTGAATCGTCTCCGGGGGGTCCTGACCAGTGGCACGAGCCCGACTCTCAAACCCCGCGAAAAACATCTTAAGGGATGGAGAGGGGATCCTCCACAGACAGTTCAGCGCTGGGACCAAAACAGGAGGGGGCTAGGCCTGGCTCCCTCCTCCTCCTCTAAAGGTGAGAGATCCTTTGCTCAATTTTTCAGGATAAAGAGAATAGTGTGTGTGTTGTTCTGGTTGAAAGGGCCATCGGTTTGATTCCGTGAAATAACAAACAACAGGAGTGCTCCAAATCTAGGACACTATTTCAAGGCAGCGATTTGCGTGGACACGGGTCTAGCCTGAAATAGGGGGTTCTAGGGTTTTGTGTGTGTCTGGATCGCTACCAGAGTGAAAAGTACGCATTTCTTTTGCAGTTTACTGTGTCTGAGACAGCACG
>JBBPCX010067805.1:2579-12851 GCA_037974365.1 Hydrocynus forskahlii | reverse complement strand
TTAGCTGTACTAAACATAAATATCTTCCTTTTATAAGCTTATTTCCCATGTGTATTTCTGCCGAGGCATCCAAACTTCGAAGCACCAGCCATGCTCTTGTGCTAGCCTGCTACTGAGAGCTGATTCTTTGTAGTGAATCAGAAGAGCTGACTCCCATCGAGTGAGAGCCGCTCCCCACTTTTTTATCGACACACAAAGCATTCATATTTGCCAAGTTAGGCTAAAATATGAGGCTTCAGATGATAATAAACTAAGAGCCGTTTGAGAGCCGAAAGAACCGGCTCTTCATTGGGAGCTGCACCACAAGAGCTGGCTCTCTGAAATGAGCCGAACTTCCCATCACTATAGCCTGCGAACATAAAACGTGAACTGCATTCAGTCTCGTGAGAGTGAACGTCACTCACGGTTACATTCATGGTTTGTAAACCAACTCGTTCAGTTCAGTGTTCACGAAAAATAGGAACGTGTTCAATGATCGCCATTCACTGAACGCGTTCATGCACAACAATGGCGGCAGGAAAGGCCAGAGACTGCCCAGTTTATATGTGTATAGATATTTAATGAAACTACCTTCTGGTTTTTGATTTCTTTTTTTTCTTTTTTTGCATTGGTTTTTGTTGTTCTATGGGAACACTTTGCACATCCTTACAATCACTGATAAGCAGCCTTAATGCTGATGCATAACTTCACCGTGGAACTCCTCAATGTAGTTTGGGGGACATATGCTAAAATGCACTAGCTGGAATGTCAAGGAACTGAACCAGTCTAATGGAGTTAAAACACTTCACCTTCCCTAGAGCCATGGGACTCATGCAACTTTCTCACAGGAGATTTATAGACTGTTCACCATCACAGACCACATAGAAGATAGTTTGGCCAACTATATAATTCAAATTTTAACAGGTAAGGGGAGCAGCAAATCTATTAAACAGTCAAATCCGTCTCATTTATTATATCTAACTCCAAAAGTGATACCAGTGATAAAGATATTATGGTAACTAGTAAAATTCATAGTGCACCTGAAATTCTTTCATATATGCCCTTAAACGGTGCAATGATAATACTTTATATCAACCTTCTAGGATATGCATCCACTGTCTTATCCTTAGACTTTAATTGCTGACTCAATCCTTCTTTGGAGAGATCCTCTATATCAAACCTCAAACAAAATCTGAGAAAATGCTTTAATCCTTTTGAAAGAGTTTGGTGTAACAGATGCTTGAAGATCAAATCCCAATGGTAGAACATATATAATTTTCTCACAGTTACACCATACATGTATTTTTACATGTATTTATGATGTCCATCTAGACTACTATCTTCTGCAGTCTTGTTATAGTTATCTGACCAAGGAACTCAGGTGCACTTTAATAACTGGTTGCTTTCTGATAATGCCCTTTTTACCTTTATTTGTCGTCAAATTGATACATTTACCATAACTGATGAGGAAAAACAATTTTACATACATGTTAAATAATAAGGGATTAAAGATAAGGGATTACAATTTTCACAACCTGATAATGTCTCCACCTCTTCTCTCTTCAAAACCATATTGAAAAATAGGCTTGTATTACAAGCTGAATTTGTTATGCTGTCCACAACTTAAGATGAGGACTTTTTATGTAAATAAGGATTCTCAATATGATCAAGATGGTGAGGCAAGAAGACTTTTAGTTCATCAGATGTGTCAAAGATCCTCAATACTTCAGATCTAATTAAAAATTAAAAAAATGTATGTTCAGGCCCTACAAGCAACTCCAAGTTAATACATGATCAGTTTAAGATTGCTATAGTTTTTTGCATTATCTGAGTAGGGGCAATCTTTGGACATTTTTGAATGACCTTGCCATCATAGAAATAAACATAGCTTCAGCTTCAAAACCAGAAAACAGTGGAGGAAATAGGAAAGACCGCTTGCAGAAAACAGTGTGGCAAATACCCAAAGGTTAGAATTATTTAGGTATATAAGAAGCTTGGTGAGAAGGTGACAACTGTTGGCGCGATTATTGGGAAATGGAAGAAATATAAAATGACCATCAACTGCCCACAGAACACCACTGGTAACTCACTACATCATAAAGTGCCCGCAAGGCCCCCTGCTCAAGAAAGCACATGTACAGCCAATCTGAAGTTTGCCAGTGAACATCTAAATGATTCAGAGAAGGCTTGGGAGAAAGTGCTGTGGTCAGATGAGATCAAAATCGAGCTCTCTGGCATCAACTCGACCCGCCGTGTTAGGAGGAAGAGAAATGGTGAGTATGACCCGAAGAACACCATCCTCACAGTCACGAATGGAGGTGGAAACATTATCCTTGGGGATGTTTTTCTTCTAAAGGTGCAGGATGACTTCACCGCATTGAGGGGCCAATTGATGGGGCCATGTAACGTAAAATCTTGAACAAGAACCTCCTATCCTCAGCCAGAACACTGAAGATGGGTTGTGGGTCTTCCAGCATGACAGTGACCTAAAACATACAGCCAAGGTAGCAAAGGAGTGGCTAAAGAAGAAGCACATTAATGTCCTGGAGTGGCCGAGCCAGTCTCCAGACCTCAGTTCTATAGAAAATCAGTGAAATGCAAATCCATTTATAACTTTTATGTAACATGTTTTTTCTTGATTTTTGCTTTATATTCTGTCTCTCTCCATAAAAATTAACTACCTCATAAATTAAAGACAATAATATATATAGTTATAATGTATACCTTTACTTTATAAACAGAGTCAGAGTTGGTTGCTCATCTAAAAGGATCACGAAGGTGAGGTCTTGCAAACTGCCCAGTGAGAGGCAAATCTTTGTTCAATGAAAACAGACATTGTTCTGTAAATGCGATTTGTTGGCCATTCAAAGATACATTTTCTGAATGTGCTTCTACAACTGAGTATAGCGTTACTTGTAGAAGATGAGAACAGAACAGAAAGATTTGCTCATTAGTAGTTTGTAATGGTACATGTTCAACTTTACATGTTCAGGTCAGGTTTTGCGCTGCAAACAATTTCAGGAATTTCTTTGATTATAATTTTCATTTACAGTCATTGATTTTCGTGTTTTGTGAAGTAAAAAAGTATATTGAACAATGTAGGTGCATCAAGCTTATTCCTTTTTAAAATAAATGATTATGAAAATAGTCTGTTCAGGCAGTGTTTATTCTGATCATTAAAGAAATGAGCTGGCATGTTGGCTGCATATTTAAAATAAAAATGAAAAATATCAGATTTTCATTCTCAGTATTGTTTCCCTTCCAATAGGCCAGGCCAAGCATGTCCAGTGATCCCAAAACTGAGAGGTCCTCAACTGGGTCGTTCTTGACAATGTCACCTTTCAGGTAAATTATACAACACCAGAGAAATAAATTGATTAAATTGTCAAATAACTAAAAATGACTTTTCTGATGAGCTAGGCCACTGAGCTGGGCCCACTGAGTGCTGTCTTTCTGTTGGAAGTTGTCATCACTGACCCTTCAGTGTCGACTTCTTTCTGTATTCAGTCAGGACATTCATGGTGAGGGATTCCACGCATGCAGGTTTTTCTTACCATATACAATTTCAGTTTTAACTTTAGTGTAGTGGCAAACAATGTGAATGTGTCTAATAGAGATTTAGTGACACTGAGTCTACTCGTGCCGTGTTAAAACAAAAGGAAAGGGGGTGGTAATAATTTTTAATATATAGGTTATATACTGGGGCTGTTACTGTTAGTGAAGTGACATAACTCCAACTGCTATTATATCAGTACTTCATAATCATATCACGAGGGGGAAATTATTTTCCCATAGTGTGTCTTACAGCCAGGGAAAACTGGCAAATTCAGATATGTAGGAAGGTCACTTGCTCGCAGGCGTGTCCTTCTGTGCATTGAACAGCTGGCCATGCAACTGTTATTTCACGATGCACAGACTTTTGAACCAGTTTGTTTGTACTCAATTTTGCAGAGCCTTCTATTGTGAAATGTAAAGTGAAATTTTGCAAATGTGTAATGGTGTTTGTAAAAAGTAATTAAACACTTTTTTTTAGTTATTATAGACACAGCTGTCTTTATAGCCTGTTGTCCCCGGTCACCACTGGTTTAACTTGACACAATGCCATCATTTAATGTAAGCCTTGTAGTGAAATTGTAAACAGGTGATTGAGAGTGTTTATTTAATCATTTCCATTGTCATGTTGAATTTCTTTAAAAAATAAGAATACAATGACATAGAACTTGATGTTGCAGTCCAATTCCAACAGTTTGAATGATCTCCCACTAGTATGTTCCTGTGTTTTTCTCTCTGCTCTCTCTTGATGGTGGTATTAGGTCCTGGGTTTTGAGTCCGGTGAGGTAACTCAACAACCTGTCAAGCCCCTTGATGTCCACACAGTTCTCCCCTGCCTCACCAGCTACAGGAAAGTACTGAGGGCCAAGACTGAAAAGAGTCTTGATGCTTGACTTCCTCTTCTTTTGAGCAGCGGAGGTTCAAGACGAGCAATGCTTGAAGCTCTGAGAGGGCGAAAAGTGACACACTGCCTGATCAGTGCTGATAAGTAAGATTCAGATTCAAGGGAGTTTATTGTCAGCCCTGCCACATACACATGTACACAGAGGGTTGAAATAGCATTCTCTGAAACAAATAGTACACAAAGCAAATAGTGTAAAAAAAAGACAAAGTACTGGGTCAAAAACTGCCGCAACATTATATTGCAGCTTTGAAGTGCAAAACTGCAAAGTACAACAACAGGCAGGTAGTGCAATTAAATGTTTATTCTGAGGTAGAGCAGTTTTTACACATTTTTAGCAGCAAATTTTTATGCAGTTTTTTGGAAAGTGTCGTTGCAGTGAGTTTAGGATAGTTAAAAGTGTCATGTGTATTTTTCTAGCAGTCTCTGTATGAGGTCAGACCCTGTTCAGACCCCTGATGTGATGTGCAGAGTTCAGGAATCTAATGGCTTGTGGGAAGAAGCTGTTGTGATGTCTGGTAGTGGTGGTACGGATACTTCTGAACCTTTTTCCTGACATCAGGGGGGAAAACAGTCCATGTGAGGGGTTGGTGTGATCTGTGATGATGCCGGTTGCGCAGCGGACACAGCGTTTCTTGTACAGTTCAGTGAGTGGTGGAAGGGGCACACCGCTGAAGGGACTTTCGGTCTGCACTGTTGCAATTTCCGAACCAGGAAGTGATGCAGCTGCAGAAGATGCTCTCAATGGTCCCCCAGTAGAAGGTGGTGAGGATGGGAGGGGGAAGGCGGGCCTTAATGTAATAAGAAATGCACATGACAATTCTTTAACTGTCCTACACTCACTGCACCGACACTTTCCAAAAACTGCACAAAAACTTGCTGCTAAAAAAAACCTCCTCTGCCTCAGAACACACACTAAATTGCACTACCTGCCTGTTTTGTACTTTGCAGTTCTTTGCTTAGATGCTGCAGTATAATTGTTGTGGCAGTTTCTTGACTCTGCTCTTTGTCTGTCTTTGTCTTACCTTTGTCTGTCTTTGTCTTACTCTATTTGCTTCAGAGAATGCTATTTCAACCCTCTGTGTACTTGTGTATGTGGCTGGGCTGACAATAAACTCTCTTGAATCTTGAATCTTACGCAGTCTCCTCAGAAAATGGAGGTGCTGCTGGACTTTCTTGGTGATGGCCATGGTGTTAAGTGTCCAGCTGAGGTTGTCTGACACCTGCAGGACTACTCACCCACTTTTCACCACTGGCAAGACTACTGTTGAGAGTGTTAAAAACACCCAGATCCTGTGTGTCCACATCCCAGATGAGCTCTCCTGGTCCCTCAACTCCACCTCCATAGCCAAGAGAGCTCAGCAGGGGGGTGTTGGTCTGAAGAGAGTGAGCCTCACCCCACCAATCCTCACTCTACAAATGCACCATTCTCTTTTCAGCTATCTGGAAAATTACATCAAAGCTTCTCTCTTCTGCTCAGTTTCATAGCGCAGGCCTTCAGAATTCAGTCCCTGCCAAAATACATTCCAGTGAACTCCGCCACACCTTAAATACCTCTCATATTACAATAGCACCTGTACTTTACCTTCTGTTCACCGCCACTAAGGGCACACTTACGTCCTGTTACTCGATTTGATAAGCTATAATTTACACTTACTCAGTGTGATTCTATGCTTCTAACTGTCTAATGTGCAAGAATATCCATATGGCACAATATTTTTACATCCCTTTCACACTCTACTGTTACACTGATGTATTGTCTACTTATTGCACTGTCCCAGATTTACATCCCATTCACACTACTGTTACATTGCTACATTGTCTATTTATTTTATTGTTTCTGTCATACCTTGCAATTTGTTCAGTGCTGCTAACTTCTAATCATTCTGAAAAGTTTACATAGTGTTCACACTAAACTGTTACATTACATTACTGTTACATTGTTAGGGTTTCTATTTATTGTGCAGTTTGTATTGTTTCTGTCATAACTTGCACTCTGTTGAATGTTGCGCTGTTGTCCATGGAGAAACATTGTCATAGCGGCTGATGACAATAAAGCAACTTTGAACCTTGCTTAAAAACAGTTCCAGCAACTAAATTTGATGCTTTACTAAACTAAATGCATTTACCCAATCAACCATTACCTAATCAAATAAAAGAAAATGACCAAACTCAGAACGCTCTATTTACCATTTATTCTCTATATTTTCGATATGGTGATGGAAAAGACCAGAACCTGTAAGTTTGAACAGAGAAGCTATGCCAACACATTTTGAATGATGTCCCTGCAGCACTGAGCACGCATTCAGCAGCAGACTATTTCAAGTTTGAGACAATGTCAGTCATACATACAGCAGTGCTGGTGTGTTTTGAGATATGACTCTCTTGAGAGCCCCACCAATCATCACATACATGAGCTGAGCTTCCAGGTGGGACAGAATTTATATCTGTCAAAGCTTGAAGTCTGCCAAACCTTGATAGCTCAACTCTCAGTGAAGCTGTGTCCAGCCGGTACCCAAAATGATGTTGTAAAGGGTTGAACCTTACTCCACTAAAACAGTATGTATTTGAATCAGTTGCAGGGAAGCTGTGCTTCCACTGGCTTCCACAAACACCTTCCCTCAGATTGCGCTGTCTATCAGATGCAGCTTGCTTTAAATAACCAAGCCTCACAGAGATATTGTAGATACTGTGCACTTTGGAATTGCTAAAAATACTGAGTTGTTGTATATTTATGCATAATACAGGCACATCAGTAAACATTTCTGTGTCATGTTTAGGAGGAGCCATGCTTCTTGTGCAGTCTTAAAGCAACCACCACTACTGCCTTGCCATTTTGTATTTGTGCATGTGTGTGTGTGGTTGTGTGTTTGTGAGTGTCTCTTGCTCTAGTTAAGTAGTCCAATAGTCCATACATTCTTGAACAAGACTGTACTCCTATACTTCCGAAAGTCCTGAACAAAATGTTTAGCTTTATTGTCCATTTAGTATAATACTACAGTCCTACAGTCCCTATAGTCAAACTCAGTCTTGGACGAGTGTATAGACCTATTTTCAAATATTCTTGAAGAAAACAACTCTGAGAGTCTTAAGCACATCAGTGTGTGTGTGATGGGGTGTTGGGGGATGATGGTGGTGGTAGTGTGTAAGACTGGAAATAAAAATGACATTCAGAGAGTGAATCTGATCCTGCGTCCGTATGCAGAATTCCTCTGCATGAGTCATAGTATATTTATAACCTGCACAGCTGTACATACGTGTATATATGTGTGTGCATGCGTTTGGGTACATAAACTGTCTATGTATCTATGTGTGTGTGCATCGGCTGAGGAAATGTATTCCTCACATGGAAATTCCATTGTTTATTTATGCATTCTAAACTGATGTGTGCGGCTCTTATCCCAGGTGGCAACAGATAAAGACCAAAAGAAAGTGAGAGAATGAGAAAATTAACAAAAAAAGGATAGAAAGACAAGATGAAGGATAAGGAAAATAGCCTTGAATATTTTTTTCCTTTCTTTCATGGGGCTCTCGCGTTGTTCTATTGTGCGCAGAGAGGATAATGAGAGCCATTTGTCCATATTAAAGGAACCGAGGGAGGTCTCTCCACCCCAAATAAAAATCCAATCTCTACTTTAAAGATTAGGCCAGAACCTTAACAAGCTCTGCCCCACACCATTCCCTCTTACAGAGACAGAGGGAGACAGAAAGAGAAAAAGAGAGAGATTCCATCGAGATGAAACGCAGAGTAACACAGATAACAGACTGGAGAGCCACATTTTGTTAAAACAATGAGAAATCACCCACTAAGAAGGCCAGGACACGGGAAGTGGTTTTAAACTGAACATTTGCATTTCCCTACTCTGCCCTTGCTCAACCCTTTTTTAAATGCCATTCCTATTTGTTTCAGGTGTCTCTTGCTGTTTTTCCCATGTGTTTGTCTGTTTTTGCTTGGCATTGCATGTAATTTTAAATTTGAGAGGTTTTTTGCCTGTTAAGTCTTCTTGCCTGGCCTAATCTAGTTTTCTTTTGTTTTCCACTGTCTCAGCATAGTTTATAGCCTAGTTTGCTTATTTGTGCCTTGCCCTGCATTATCATTCTCACACTGTCACTGCATTCAGAACGCCCCCCATCTCCCCATGCTAAAGGTTACAGGATGCCAAGCCCAATAAGGATGCAGTGAGATTTCTTGTCCAAGAAGAGGACACTACAGGGCTTGAACATTTGCTCTCCATTCTTCATGTTGAAATACCTTCAGTGATACACCAGGTGCTCAGGTGGTACATTTAAATGTACTCCTATAGTGCCTCTAACAGACACTGTGTAAAAGCCTGGTCCTATAATCCTGAACAGGTCTCTAGTCTGGTGCCCCCAGGTACCCCTTGAGGGTCCAGACTTTTGCTCCACCCCAATAGCAATGGAAAAATCAAAGAAAAAATCAGAACAGCCTGGTGGACTCTGAAGTCTAGTTTGATCTAGGCTCTATAGTCCTAACCAAGACTATAGTCCTACAATTCCTATATTCCTGAAGTATACAATCTCATAGGCCATACATGTTTGAACAAGACTGTAGTTCTATAGTTCTGAAAGTCCTGAACTAAATGTATAGCCCTATTGTCCGTTTGGTCCTCGACAAGTCTATAATGATCTGTGAGCATTTGCAGTTAAGTAAATAAGCATGTGAGTATATATAAGTGTGTGTGTGTGTGTGTGTGTGTGTGTGTGTGTGTATGTTTGTATGTGTGTATGTGTGTGTGTGTGTGTGTGTGTGTGTGTGTGTGTGTGTGTGTGCGCTGCCTAGAGGCTGCACAGTGATATACCAGTGAGCCATAGAGCATTGTGACTCCATTAAGTCTGTAAAATTGTAAAATTGGCTCTATGTAAATGTAGGTCATTGGAGAAAGCTCAGTACGCCGGCCATACGCTGCAGCCTACAGCATATGTTCCTCTCTGCGGCTACACATGGCCCAGCCAACGAAACAAGGCCAATACATAATGCACAATCGCATGCATACATGAGACCAAGAACTCGTGTCAAAAGATAATCACTGAAACTATCAATAAAAAAATATATATCATTAACCCATTAGTCCTCTCATTTTCTCTTTCATTTAGTATACACACTAAGTATGAGTATGAGTTTGTAATTTATTTTATTATTATTACTTGATTATTGAGGCCTTGCAAACATATATGTGTGTATATATGTATGCATACAGTATACTGTATATATATTCACTGTACAGTTAATAATTACATATAATAAACTGTATACAGTTTATTATATGTAATTATTATATTTGGTAAAATGCCAGTAATGTCTCCGGACTTCTAAGGGTTATTCTCTACAGAGGAAGAGCTGACTGTAGAACCTGGTTCACAAGCCGAGAAGGTGTAAAACCCCAGGGCATCATGGTTGGTAGGCCTCAAAGTGCTTCACCTCTGCCTGCCATTTTCTAATTAGGATCTTCATTGTGGGAGAACGGAATGCAGCAGAGAAGAAGAGTGGCAGGGTATCGTTAGTAGTAAGTACAAAAGAAGCAGAAGATAATTGTGTGCCCCTACAATTTACAAAGACAGCGTTCAGGGGAAGAAAAGGAATTAAATTCTTTCTGTTCACTGGCACACACCAATTTAGAAACCATAGTTTTTAATTAGATGAGTCACTACACAGCCCAGAACACTAAGAGCCCAAGGAAAGAGTGTGCATGTGAGTGTACGTTTGTGCATGTGTGTGTTTGTGTGTGTGTGTGTTTGTATATGTGTGCATGTGTGTGTTTGTGTGTGTGTGTGTTTGTATATGTGTGCATGTGTGTGTTTGTGTGTGTGTGTGTTTGTAT
>JBBPCX010067804.1:0-12853 GCA_037974365.1 Hydrocynus forskahlii | reverse complement strand
CTCAGAAAAGATCCAAGGGTATTAAAAACGATTTTGGGGCAATAGCTGGGACCTAGGCATGTCCCTGCTGACTGGGCTTCTGAAAGTCGTCATTGAATGTTAAGCACAGGCTTGTGCTTTGGGATTTCCCATTTTCCTGCAGCTCACTCTGTCTCGTGAACCTTTTGGAACCAATTTCTGAGCACACCTATCAAGACAAATGTTCAAATTCTATCAATATCAAGAACAGCCCCTCATGAACACCATCACTTTCTATGCCAAGGTCATGACTTAAATGGGTGGGTAGATAGATCTTTGGTTGGGAGGCTATTATTGCTTGTCATGGTGATCATTCTCATGACCATAGATGTGAGAAATATATGATGAGGAAGGTTGGTAGATGGGAGAATGAAGGTGCTGCTAAAATCTCTGTCTTGAAAACCTTGCAAAATTCTTTTTTCATCTGTGTTGCTTGGTTTTATCAAATCAGCTGTGTGTTTGCTGTGACTTTTGCAGTGCATTATCTTTCACCGATAACTCCTGCTGTCATGGAATGTTAGAACAGACTGCCCTACTTTGAGATATTTCTCATTCAGCAGTCCCAGAGCTCACTTTGTCTCTGTTTGTGCACCTGTGGAACCAGTTTCTGAGCGTGCAACTCATTTGATGGGCGACGCCTAAAAAGACGAATAGTCCAATTCTAGCAACATCAAGTTGCATGCGGCACAAGGCAATTCATATCGTAATTTGAGGTATAAAATGCAAGTTGGAAAAATTGATGCCATTAAGAAGAGCAGTTGTGTGTGGCAGGCTGACGTGGAGGGGAGAGGGAATATTTTTCTCCGTTCCTTCTTTCTCCCGCTAGACAATTTATTTTTCTTTCTGCTCCGTCTGATTAATTGGAGTACAATGACAAATATGTGGCGGCCCTTTTTAATAAGTACTGTTGGACATGAACATTTTGCCGGGATGATGGCGTGCATCCGACATCTATGCGGTGGTGGAGAGAAGTGGGGAGAAGGGAATAGAAAACAAAACAAGAAATAAGCTGAAATAGTGAGAAGGGGAGACAGGGCTTCTCAGAGACAAAGAGGAGAGCGAGAGCAGCAGAGCGAGAAAGTGATGGAAAAGGAGAAAATGGAAAAGGAGAAAATGGAAGAGAGAGAGAGATGGTGAAGGAGAGAGAGAGAGAGAGAGAGAGAGAGAGAGAGAGGGTGAGAGAGAGAATGCGGCGTATCATCCGTCATCCTGCCGAGTAACAATTCAAACCTCCCCTTTGAAGCTTGGGATCCACATTGACTGGTCATTTTACATCAGGATCATTGTGCTCAGGGTTGCATTGTGGACAGTTTCCGCAGCCTTGCCCTGAAGGCATTTGGGCCTGCTCTAACACCTCCCTACCCTTTTACCCCCCAAGCCCTACTAGTACACCCCCACAGCTCCTTCAACCTCCCTGCCCTCACGTGAAATATTGACCACTCCGAATAATTGATTGTTTCACCTTCAAGCCCATCAGGCTGTGGCTGATGGTGTTCGGCAAACTGCTATGTTGTGTTCACGCCTGGACTGTGCGATTGCTCTGTCCAGGACGCAAGACCTTCGTGGTCACGCTAAATCAGTGACGTGTGACTCAGCGTGGAACGAGCACACAAGGGTGGCAGAAATGACGTAAAGGGGTTGAGAACATGTGTAGGGTGGCTAGGAGGAGTGAATGCTCTGTATGTTTCATTTTCCACAGGAGTGAGCGGCATTTACCATGAACTGCCTGAGAACTGAAGAGAGAATTTCTGTCTGAGGGATTTGATATCGAATACAGTGATAGCAACCGGCTGCAGCACAAGCAACAGCTCTAGCTATTTCAGCTATGAAGATGGAAGGGTGAAGGCTGATTCATATCCACCTGATTCTTCTGTCCAGATGCTCTTGAAGGCCTAATGAAGTTAATTGGGTGCATTCAGTTAATATGATGGAAATATATATTTTTAAAAAATGGTCAATGTAAAGGACCAGGAAAGCACTGATATCACTTCCAGTGATATTGACTTCCAGTGCAAACATAGATATGGGATCCTTATGTGGCTGCCAATGCAAAGTATTGACACCAGTACTTACAGAATCACAGATAGGCTGTGTGAAGCTGTAGCTTGGGCTAGAAATGAATCAGCCCTTAACAATTCTTGCTTTCCCTTTGAAAAAAAATCCTCCATATACGTTTTTAACATTCACTCCCTTCATAGCAACCTGGACTAACATTGCCTTACAACTGACTACACACCAGGAGACTCAGCAAAAAGGGACTGCCTTACTGTGCTTTGCACGGTTTGTAAGTTGCATAATCTGCATTTAGTACCTGTTTATCTACACATATTATGACAAAACAAATACCTCTTTTTTATTACTGTTTGTCTAAACTGGGAAATAATTTCTCACTGCCATCATGTTTCTTGTCTCAGTTTAGGTCTCTATTGATGCTCATGCACATGTTATGCACTTCTTGGTCACTTTTGATTTTTACTGAAATTGGTAGTGTCGATAGATTTTATCTTCATATGCCAAGATGTTGAAAATTGACTAGACAGGTGGTTTTGTTCGTGTCTATGGAAAGAAATTCAAACATGAGTAGGTCAGTACATTGAGTAGTGTCTTAAAAGAAAATTGCTCCATTCATAAGCAGTGAAAGATGCTTATGCAATGTTACGGAAATGCCATTAAGACCACTCTGAGACATTTGGCTTACTCTGAGGTATGAGGTTTCTTTAGAACCTGTTCTCAGTATTCATCAGAAATCAAGCCAGATGGTTTTGAAATGTTTGTGTAATTCATTCACACAGTACTTGCACAAGCATTTTAAATAGAAATTCCCATCTCAGTCCCTCAACTTTGTATGTTTTCGAGGCAATTCTGCGAATGTGAGATGGTACGGTGATGTCAGTTTTAATGCTTGAAGGTGAGAACTCCGGCTGCAGCTCAGCACTGAGCCACAGTGACAGCAAAGGGGCTAGATGAATGGTCAACGTGATGGGTTTGAAGCTTCACGGCTCGGTGTCTAGCTACTTAGCCTATGATGGCTGTGATGGACAGGCAAGCAGGAGAACTAAATCTCAAATGCTAACCCTGGACATATTTCATCAGACACACTGGTTCAAGTTTAAAAAAAGAAATGAAAGTTGTAGCAGTCTTGAGTGACGCAACTGTGGCTGTATGATTGGGAGAGTTTGTTCCATGGTGGTGCTGTGCCATCTGTGTCTAAGAGAGCACAACTGGCTTCGCTTTCTCTGGGTAGGTAGGATGGCCCCTTGCTGCCCCCCGATCACACAATGTGATGCTAACCTGCTTGTGTTTAAATATGTAAGAGAATTGCCGGTTAGGGTTGTCCTCCAAGTGTTGAGCTGTCCGGTGATGTTACTTTAGTTGCAGTTTGAAAAGATTCAGTGGCTTAGAGAATTATAAATTGAAAGTTAACCATTTAATTATGTAGCCCAAGGCTGTTTCAGTGGGGGGATGTTCGTTAGCAGAGATTTACATAACATTGTTCTATTGAAACTCTGGAAAATGGCGACTAATTGTATCATCCCCAATCTGCAGTAAGACATTGATGACCATGTGTATGTGTATAAGAGAGAGAATTTAAAATGGATTCACACTCATCCTAGTTGAGTAGGTTGGCAGGCAAATGACCTTGCTGTTGTTCCTATTCATTTCTTATGTGAATCTTTCTCTCTCTCTCTCTTTTTCTTTCTCTCTCTCTCTCTCTCTCTCTCTCTCCCCCTCTCTGACGCTCTCCCTCTCTCTCTATCTCTCTCTCTTTCTTGCTTTTTCTCTCTCTCTCTCTCTCTCTCTCTCTCTCTCTCTCTCTCTCCTTCTCTGTCTCTATCTCATTCTCCTGACTCCCACCCTGTTCTCCCACTCCAGGTTTCTGTTTAATGAAAACATAGCGAGTCAATGTGTCTCATGTTTTACCTCAGATGGCCCAATGACAGGCAGCTTAATCTTTCCTCATTTGACAGACTAATTTGACAGTGGAGGTGGTTTGCAGCATGTGGTTACATGGATGTCACTCTGAATATTAATTTGAATAAATTGTGACTTTCGCAAAGCTGGCTGTGTGTTTAAATTTGGCATGTTAGAGTGTCTGAATGCATGATTTGCTAAAGGCTCCACAATATTCTGATGTACTTGAGGCAAAGATATACTGGTGAATTCATTCTTCTGTTGGCTTATGGGCATTATTCGATTTTGAAAACACAGGAGTTTGACCAGTGTCTAAGATAATCTAAGAAGACCTGAGATTATCAGTAGCTACTCCTCAAATGTAATTAAGTAATTAAGTATAGTAAGTTATATAGTTAAGCCACCTATTATATTTGGGATCATACCTGTAGGAATGTGAGAACCATCAATAGTTCACATGACATGGGGAGGGGGCATATTTTCAATGAGAACTTGGATATTTCCTGTGCCATGGAGGCATCATTACATGGATGATCTATTTAAAGCACTATTTAGGTAATCAGCAAAGAAAAGTACCTGACACACAAACTGACAGATGCAATTTTAATTTGAACTATTTTCTAAAGGTTTAAAGTGGGGTTATATTGACCCCAAGCATAAAAGATGTTAGTAAATTTAAACATAACATGAAAGTTAAATATGTACTGGATTACATTTATGTTTCATCAGCGTTCTATGGCTTCACCTCAAATTGTTTCAATGTAAAGAAATGACAAAAGCCTGCACTACTTCTGCAAACTGACACAAATATGATTGATTGAATTTTTAAATCCAGACTCTCAATCAATTTTATTTCAGGTTGACTTTAAACTAAAACAACAAAAACTCATTCTTAAATTGTATTGTATGATGTAAAACAAGCCACTAAAAAGCTCCTCACCTCAGATTTGCTCTTTGTTGAGTTTACCAGTACGTCCTAAACCTGTAAACCCTTCTGATTTAAAATTCAAATTCCCAGACATCAAGATTAAAGCTGATAAATTAGGGGAAAAAAACTCCATGCCACTTTTAATATTGGCCGATTTTCTCAGCTTAGCATGGCCTAAAACAGACCCTCCCATCCCCACTGCCTCTTTAGGTATCCATCACTTGATTACTCAATCCGCTTCATTAATCGGATTCAGCTCTGTTGTCCCTGTGGATGCTCTAATGCTATTGTAATCCTGCTGTAGATGTGGGTATCACCCAGCAGCTCACTCAAAGGCTTCCTGCAGGTCCTGTAGAGGAGTGCAGCACTCAGGACTGGCCTATTGTCTCCGAACTGTAATATTACACCCAGCCAGCGCCTCCATAGGAGAGCCCAGTCTTAATTAAGAGAGAGAGAGAGGGAGGACGGATCAGTGTGGCTAATTAGTGCAGCGGATGCAGAGAGGAGAAAGAGTGTCCTTTACTGAAGGGTGTGAAACAGGGGACTAATTAGATAGTAACACCCATCAAGCAATCAGAGGGAGAGAGAGAAAGATTTTATTGGTTCCTGCTTTCCTTAAACACACTGCACTTTGTGTTCAAATGGACGCTATATCTTATTGTTAGTTGCACTGGCACTGATTGATGCAGTTGTAGGCACTTTTGCGGTACCTTCATGAAAGGTATTTTTTACTGTTACACTTTAAAAGATGCTCATTGTAGAAGCTTGACAGAATTTGAGCTGTGTAATGAAGGCTAATAAAAAAAGACAATGCAATTTTAAAAAAAGAAGACAAATATTAATGCACTCATACGTCACCTGTTTTCTCCCCGCCACCTGTGTCGCAACATTGTAGCAGTGTTAGCACTAGCATGAGCTCAAGCCTCCTCATCTGACGCGACACCTTAGCAGTTTGCAGAAGCCGATGCGTTCTCTCTTGATTAAAGCTTACATGGTTGTCACAATCCTGCTTTAAAGAGTCCCCATGTTTTCACAGCACAACATTCTGAAATGTAATTCATTAGTGGTGAATTACATAAAATGCATATGTAAGCTATACAAATGAGCTGAAAGATTCACCAGCAGAAACATTTGCCTGTGAGAACATCTACCAGAAAGAAAGTAAGGGATGGAGGCATGGAAGTTCCTCATTTTTTCCAAATTCCATTGTAAGCTTAGAGGTTTGGCTTTTGTTGTTATTTTAGTCATATTCGCAGTTTCAGGAGTTCCCCTGCCATTTTCCATTTCTCAGTTTAATGCTTTATCATGTTCCATGGTTCAGTGTAATAAAAATCCTGGAAAGTTTGCTCTGTGGTTTCTGTTCGTGTATGATACATTTCTTTTAAATAACATTAAATACCATAAAACCAACAACAATGTGAAAAATAGTGTAAAATAAAATGTTGGCCATACCACCAAGCCCTGCTTTGCCTCTGTTTGACACATTTCTGCAGTGTGCCTCTGCTCAGTGTTCATCAGGGAGATTTAAAATATCGATAGTAATGTTCCACAACGCTTCATCAGAGTTTCGCTGTAGTATAGAGAGAAGCAGCATGCCAGACCTGAAGCCCAAAGACCCGTTTAGACCTTATTAATTGCATATTGATTGGCGTATTGTGCAGTAATTGAGTAATGTATATAATTTTCCTGCTGGCTTATGCTTTTGGGCTGAAATAGAAGAGGTGCTCTCTTATAATGGGTTTGGATAGATTCATATGTCCATATTGGGGAGACATAGAGGGTAATATAGTTGATAATATATAACACAGAGTGCTGGGGTGGATGGGAATGACCCCTGGCTCTTTGGGCTTCATTAAACCTGTGTATAGAAATTTAGCCGTTTCTGTAGGGTAGGGCAGCAAGGATAAGTTAAGAGTGTCAGTGATGAAAACATGACAGTGCAGAACAAGATTTTTATTGTTGCCGTGTCTTTAAAAAGCATACTAAAATATTACTGTATAATATTCATATGATACAGTTATTATGACAGACTGCAGTGCTCTATAGGAAGTGTAGGGAGCTTATGTTTTGTTGCACCGTAACTACAGAAATTGCCCCTCAGACAGAAAACTGAATGATGGTGATGCTGAATTATTGTGATGCTGGAGGCAAAGTGAGAGGAAAACATCGAACACACAAATTAGTTGATTGATTAAATTACAGATAATTAATTGAACTGTAAAAATATCTGTTGCAGGGCTGATAGATATTTAATAAAGAGCGTCTTTGCAACTTGTCACTGTGATTTTCTCTCTTTTTCCTGTGTGTGTGTGTGTGTGTGCACGTGTGATTGTGTAGTCTCCTGACTTGGCTGGTCCACTGTTGTTTGCTTTGTTTATCAGGCAGCTTCAGGCCGGATCCTAGTACATCACACACTGTTCTGATTCCTGTCACACTGACTCAACAGTCAACAGTGCTACTCGCGACACACACACACACACACACACACACACACACACACACACACACACTCAGAACTGATACTCGGCCACGGCAGGCACTGAAATACTCTCTGCTATTTTGTCATAAATTACAAAAAATATTTTTCAAAAAATGAAGATTACTGTAAAACTGCGATTGGTGAATATTAATGTTATTGTAGTATTAATGTATTAGTGATGCACTCAGTGAACAATTATTTGCCAGAAACAAAAACTGAAAACCAAATGTTGGGTTATTTTTATTAGTTATTTTTGATTTTGTGTTTTATATGCCATTGCATATAAGAGATAAACCTTTATTAGTCTCACAAGTGGGAAATTTGTATTGCTATGGCAGAAAGTGTACAGTACAAAGGTAAGAACAGCAAAACAATAGAATAAAGGCTATACTACACAGCAGTAAAGTATAAATAATACACTATATAAATAATACAAACAATAAATATAGACGTGTAGGGTGTGCAAATATATAAATAGTTCTTCACTTATTGGGTAACAAAGAGTATATATTTACAAATTTCTAGCCACAACAATTTGCGACACTGTGTAAACATGTCAGTGCTGGAGAATGAAGGAAGCAGTTTTCTGATGTTATTCTTATCGTTGTGTGAATTGTCAGATTTTGACACTTTGTTGTAAGACAAAAGCAACCCAAATAAAATTCTACCTCTTTACACAATTTTTTCTCTGCACAATACTGCAGTGTATATGAAGTACTGTACTCTCTCACTCTCTTTGTCCTTCATTCTCTCACTCATACACTCCATTCCTCCGCCAACTAATGTTTACGAATTTAGACATCCAGTCACTGTCTGCATCTCTTTCTCCCACTCACTCCATCTGTTTCTCTTCTCTGTTTCTCTCTGTCTCTGTCTGTCTGTCTCTCTCTCTCTCTCTCTCTCTCTCTCTCTCTCTCGCTGAGCACTGGGAGTCATACAGCATATCACAATCACTCTTTAGCTCTCTTACTACTGAGGTAACCTGCTTATTCCTCTTTCTCTCCCTCAGTCATTCTCTCTCGTTCACTCCATCTTCATCTGCCTCTTGTCATCTTACAGCCACAAACACGATTTCCATCCCGCACAGTCATTTTTAAAACTCTCTTAGTGCCACTCAAAAAGTGCAGGTAGAGTTACTGCAGTGCACACACACACACACACACCACCATTTGATAATAAACATTTATCCTATCAAACTCCATATTATGCCTGTATTGCTGCCAGAGGCTTCACTCTAAACCGATTGAAGGGCCTCTATACGCCAGTAACTCTCTGCTTTAGTCCCGTCCTCACAAAACGGCAGTTCTTCGCTTTTCATTTGCCGTCACAAGGGGAAGCGCGGTGGCTAAAAGCAATTCCTTTCTTCTTTTATCTCGGGCCCTCTCCGCCTGCCTAAGTGGAGCTGACACTTCAACACAGGCTGTCGGAGAGGCCGAGGAGAGCAGCTCAGCGGGGAGAAGGGCTGGAGTGTGCGTGCGTGCGCTAACTACATGCTATCTTGAGAATATCCTTCACCTTAGAGGTGCTTAGGTGGCAAAATTCTCAAATAGGAAGTTTGCATTCGCAGCGCATTTCTTCACGGCCGTGTGTGTGTAACATTGCAAGGTTCAAGGATATTACACTATCAGATATCTGCAACCTCTCCTTCTGTGTGTGTGGATGGCTGATACAGCTGGACGCTGTAAAGGAAAAGACCTTGAGATGTGTTTGATCGCAGAGTGAGGATGAGTGAAATTGTGTTAAGGTTGCACTGACACCGGTTATGTTGCTGATCTGATATCAGCTACTGCATGTTTGAGAACTGGCCAATGCTGATACAAGAAGTGCCTGTTAAGCATGACATATATTGGCGCACTGTGCTATGAGAAACCTGTGGATTTTTTTTCAGCAGTGTTAAATGGCTGGTTGGTAGGTTAAAAATTGCATGACTTTTTTCTGTAAATCTTTTGCCTTTCTGCTGTCAGATGCAAGTTTTTTGGCAATGTTTGCCCCCGAGTTGTCTAAGTGGCTTTCTCAGCATAATGGTTGTCTACAACCTAATCATAATCTTTCTCATGATGTGAGCATAAGGATTTCTTGTGCTGAGGTCTTTACCATAATAACGTGATAAAAATGTCCTGTTAATAAATAAAACTACCTTTTTTTCTCCCCAGTCCAAGTGCTTCAGTACTGCATTTCGTCAGGCACTTATCCAGTTTCAAAGGTTGTACCGACGCTGTTTCAGTGTGCTAAGTCAACTATTAATACTACAGAAAATGACTTCATGTTTAACATGTACATAATGTGCCATTCTGAAACTTAAGTGTTTTACTATTTGCCTTTTTAATGACCAATTTATTATAGGTTTCCTATTGTTCTATAAGAAGATTTGTCAAAAGTGGGATCTGCCGAACCAGTACACTGGTTTTGCGGCTAGGACTAATAATTTTTCAGTGTAAAATAATACGTATGGAATAATTCTTCGGACATTTATTTCTTGATCCCCTGAAAACTTGCCTTACTGTGGAAGACTATGGATAATGCTCATTTATAATAAATGACACACGAGCTATTAGGATATGCTGGTCATTCCCAGTAATGATGTCATGCCACAATATCAACAGTTACTAGCTTGATGTTCCTGTTATTAAGTGCTTAAAATGGTAGATCAGTCTATTATGGAATACTCCCATAATACTATAGGAATACTCATTCTAGCAATTACTGTATGTGGTTGTGTAAAGTTATTCTCAACACTTTGTGAAAGCTGATAGAGATGGCACAGCAGCCATTAAGTATTCCCAAAGCTCCAGGCCAGCGGTCCACTGTGGAAAGTAACAATCATAAATATACAACAGCTGTCAAATAGCAGGCTGCCCTGCCAGTGAGGGTTGGTGTCCTGTCTCTACCGACAAGCGTTGATCCACCCCAGCAGGGAGGCGCCTCTCTGCCACGACCGGGACAGATGGATTTGCATATTCATAGATATGAAATAAAAGTATGAAAATGATAATGTTAAAGAAAACTTTTCTACCCTTCGACCATATGGTGGACATTTCCTCCGGATCAGGAGTTTGCTGCCTCTTTGATTTACTGTCGCATCTGTTTGTGTGAGTAGATCCAGGTGGCAAGTGCAGCAGCTGTTCAGTCTAGGGGGTGAGTGTGGGTTGATGGAGAGCAATGTAAAAATTGAGTACTGCTTCACCACACAGAACACGAGTTCAGTTCAACTCCGTGTCACTCTTGATAAGCAGGAAATGCCACTTTGGGGGTGGGGGTCTTGGGGGGGTTGGGAAGGAGGGGGAGGTTATGTATGGAAGCCGCTTTGCTTGCGCTGCTCTAGTGGCTGACTGATGGAGAAAGAGTGAGACACTACATCAGTGTCATGCTAAGGATAAAATGAATGGATGCGTGAAGCATGTGTCAAAAGTTTGAGCAAAGTTACCCTATAACAGTTTGGCTGCATCACAGCAGAGTTCAAAAGTTCTCCAAGTATCAGATGAAAGCCTGTCATTTGAAACTCCAGTAAATATAGTATAAGAAACTGATGACCTCTGGTAGATTGTGGAGTATGTCAGTGTGGATGACTTTCGGATTGAAACATCTTTGCTCAGATGAGTCCACAAGACCCAAGCTGCCCTCTGATTCTTGATTTCTTGACACTTCTCTAGTAGCAGGACAGGTACTGCTGGTGACTCAACAAGACAACTGGGCATCCTGTCCAGGGCACAAACAGAACCGTCTGCTTATTTCCTTTGGGGAAATTTCAAAGCATGCTTCAAATAAACTCAGTTCGAGACCACTGAATTGAAAGGCCCTTTAGGGAACCATAGGTAGCCCTTACATGTAATTACTCCAAAACCCCCTTTCTGGCAGTTTTAAATGTGTTTTTCATGTCCAAAAGTAACCAGGCACCGTTTAGCTAAAGTGACTTTAGCTACTTTAGGGTGCTTTATTACCAGCACAGGTGTTTAATTGCCCAAATCATAGAAGAACCATAGAAGAACATTTTCAATAGAATGGGATGCTCTGGGTCAGCCATACACAAACCCCAAGACTATCAGGTCCAATATAGAGTGCAACTAGAGGCATAAAATCCTCTAGGATTGTAGGATTGCGTTCTCTTTAGTGAAGACACACCATCAAATGGCTTTATAATGAGTGGATTTTGTGGTCCTCGCCATCCAACATCATCACCTGAAATATATCTATTCACACAACGTTGTTCCAACAGCTAGTGAAAAGCCTTCTTCGAGAACTAGAGGGTGTTAGTGAAGCAAAACAAACTCCCCATTCTCATGCTTGATTTTGGAAGAAATGTGTTAATGTTTGAATACAATAGCTTTGTAGTAAATAAGACTGGGTATTGGCAACCACCTGAAAAAATGATACATTCACAATTCTGTTCATCATGATGCATCACTAAACCTCTTGGTCCTTCATTACCACTACCATCTTTAAGCTTTTAGTATGAACTGATTCATCAATAACAGTGTTCCGTAGCTGTAGGACTATCAAGTCCTTTCCTGGGGCCTTCGCGGACCACTTGGTCAGCTGTACTTGCAGACTTCATTACACTCTCCTATTGACTCGCATAGATTGCTTTGGCAAATACATGCACTTTCATTTTCCTGAAATGTAATGCATTTCCTTCTATTCTGAGTGTTCATTTGAAGCACGGCGCGTTTTGAATAAGACTTTCCTCATTACTTTTCTAACCTGAGCAGCAGAGATAAGTCTCATAATGATGTATGAATTATGCTGGGGACAGAGAGTGGAGTGAATTGGGGGGAAATTAGTATGAAGTTAGCAGAGGCTGTGTATTTAAAACAAGAGCACTGTACAGTGTGCAGTGTCCAGTGATTGAGGAAACTCTCTAATAAAAGGTTCAAGGTGTACAACAGTCTTTCTGGGAATCAAGGCTTTTTTTTCTATGTATGTTTTTTACTACATGTATTATCTTAGTTCTGTGCTGAAAGTAAAGCCTGCTGATAAAATACAAGCTGCCAGATAGGAAATGAAGGTAGTTTTTGATTTCTAGGGTAGTCTGCTCGCACAGCGCTTGTTGATGAAAGTGGCAGTGCTTTCTTGGCTCCCCTGCCGGAATCAGAAGGGCACTCTGAGAGGTTGAGACCAGGCAGAGCATGTACAAACTGATGACTGTAGTTTGGAGAGACTGCTCGGCTGGTCTCCAGCTTTCAACTATCACAGAACAAATGAGAGTTACCGATATCTTGCTCTTTTTGTCCTTGTTCTCTCTCCCCACTAAGAACTGTATAATGGATCTCGTTCACTCTTGTTCTTTCATTCGCCTCGCCCCTCAGTGACTACTTGCAAATTCCTCGCCTTACAGTAGGGCTTGCATTCGCTCCACTTGAAATATCCTATTATAAGAAATATGGCAGATTAGCGAATAAGACACTTGCCCTCTGAGCCTGAATGCACGAGTGTGTTCTGCTCTGCTGTTGTGTAATTGTGTCAGTATAATAGGAGAAGGCTGCTGTCGAGCACTTCTACAGCAGTCTCACCCCCCCCCC
>JBBPCX010067803.1:0-12854 GCA_037974365.1 Hydrocynus forskahlii | reverse complement strand
ATACAACTTTCTCTGCCCCGGCATTTACCCCAGAATACAACTTTCTCTGCCTCAGCTTCAACTTTCTCTGCCCCGGCGTTTGCTTCAGCCTACAGCGCTGCGCTCGTGCTGCTTCTCAGAATGTTTGGTCGCCATAGCAACCAGTTGTAGTGGAAACTGAACAGAGTAGCACCGAACCGAACCTCGCTGGTACCAGTCAGTGGAACAAGAATGGTACCGGGTACAAGGTACCAGATTTTAGTTATGGAAAAGCAAAAAAAAAAACGGGTAGAGTCGAACCGAACCTCGCTGGTACCAGTCAGTCGAAAACCACCAAAAGACAGCGCGTCTTGGGATGCTGAAATAGTCTGTATTCAGAGGCGGGAGGTTTGAAAGTAGCCAATCTGAAAATGTTATTTATTTCTCCTTGCTGCTGATTGGCTGGTGCCAACTAATGCATTCCTCGCTGTACTCAGAGGCGGGAGGTTTGAAAGTAGCCAATCTGAAAATGTTATTTATTTCTCCTGGCTGCTAATGGGCTATTGCCCTGTGAGGCATGTGTGGCAACTGCAGACCAGAATTTCCCCAGGTGGAGCATCTCCAGTGTTCTCCTGTTTTTCGTTTTGTTCTTCTTAATTGTATTTTTATTACTGTAAATTAAATGAATTTATTACTGTATTTACCCTGCTTATTTAGGGTTTGCACTATAAAAATTGGCATTTTTAGGCATTTTTTACCTCATCACAACAAGCGGTTTTTCACTATTTGAAGGTGCTCTTGGAATGTAACCTCCCCGAAAAAAAATTATATATATATATAAAATATATATGTTCTAGATGTCTGCGTAAGTATGACCTTAAACATGATCAGGTACCAAATGTTGAAAAGCGAACCTAATTAAACAGTGTATATCATACTAGGGCATTTGTTGACTGAAGAAAATGAAACAATATTACGTATCTGCAATATGTAGTGGCAAAAGTATATGAACCTCTAGGATTAGCCGTTATTTGGAAGTTGTCAAGTGTTTTTATTCAATAGAATGATGATCAGGTGTGAGCCATGATTTATTTAAAGAGAAAGCATAAATCAAAGTGAGATCTTCACAACACACATTTGTGAAAGTGTCTCGTGCTTTTGAGGCTCAGGTTGGATATTATTAAATTACCAATCCATAGCAAGACAGGTTACACACAGTTGAAGGAAATTCAAGACCACTGTTACGGTCCCAAACAAAGATCACTCCAAGAGCAAGGCATAAGAGTTTGCAAGGTCATGAAGGAACCCATAGTAACTTCTAAGCAACTAAAGGTCTCTCTTACATTGGGCATCAACCATGACTTATTGTATTAACCCTCTGAGGTCTGAGGCCTGTCAGACACTTTGAGGCTTTTTGCTACACCTTTACATTTTTAAGTATTTCGTCTAACTAAAAACATCTATGCAAAAGTGACAATTATGGTGATATTCTGGAAACCCTCAGCAATAATATGAGAGTAAAGTGGATGTAATGAAATTAGTTTTTATTAAAAATTTGTGTAAACATGACAAAAAAAAATAATCAGAGGTCTTCAAACATCGTAAAAACATACTATAAATATATCTGAGCAAGACTTTTGAACTTTGAACCTTATATGTATAAAACATATGTTTTGGCTACAAAAAGTAAGAAGAGCATTCAGAAATGTTATGTACTAGTTTTAATACAAATTGTATAAAAGTTGTAAAAAATATGATAAAATACAAATTGTTAAATGTTAAAACTAAATGTTCAATATATATCAAAATGTTAAATCTATATCTAAATGTTAAATATGTATCTAAATGTTAAATCTTAAATCTAAATGTTCAGAAGATATGCTAATTGGCCACACCCCATGATTACAATTGGCTGGACTGTGTGCTGTAATATCCCCTCACCAACATGGAGGATTTGCCTAAAATGATTTTAAATCTAAACGTTAAATATGAAAAATATACCTCACACTATAAATGTGGAAAATATATCTTGCACTCTAAATGTGGAAAATATATATCTATTAAATGTTAAATATATATCTCGGGCTTTAAATGTGAAAAATATATATCGGCTCTAAATGTGAAAAATATATCTCACGGTCTAAATATGAAAAATATATGGCGGCTTTAAAGGTGTATTTTAAATGTTGCGCTCTAAATGTGTATTTTAAATGTTGTGCTCTAAATGTGTATTTTAAATGTTGTGCTCTAAATGTGTGATTTAAATGTTGCGCTCTAAATGTGGGATTTTAATCTAGCACTTTCACAAAAGGGACTCTAAATGTAGGATTTATATGTTGAGCTCTAAGGGTGGGTTCCGGACAGGGATTAAGACTAGTCCTGGATTATGTAGTGCTGTGAATAGAGAGTTTCCACTGAAAAGGAAAGGGTAGTCCAAGACTAGGCATAATCCCTGTCCGGGAAACCAACCCTAAATGTTTAGAAGATATGCTAATTGACCACGCCCCTTTGATTACTATTGGCTTTTTCAAACAAAGGGGTTGTAACATAAAACGCGGCTGGGATGCTTGATAGTGCTACTGTAACACTACTGTCTTTGCTCGAGTGGATACTCCTGACTTCTTCAGTCATGAATGCAGTATCCATTAATGGTATAGAAAGAGCTGTTGCAGCTGGTGTTCGGGCTACTTTCAACCTCACTCTCCCTCAAGCATAGGCACCGACACCCTCCACTCAACGTCAGCGATATCGGCTGGCTAACTAGGTAGTTCCTTAGTTCAGAGACAAAGCTAGTTGATTAGCTAGCTAGTATGATCAAGATAAGTTGTTTGACTCTGACCGATTAAAGAGTCGTGTACTTAAATCAAACTAGTTTTAATGTTTACACAAAATTTATGGTATAAAAAAAACGTGGCCTGGATGCTAAGCTAAGGGCATCTCTGCTCCGGTGAGCGCTTTCTCTTAGCATCGTCGGCCCCCGCTGAGCCGCGCTACCTGTGCGGAGATGACTTACTTAGTGCGCTGAGCAATCGGTACGGTAGCAACTGATTTAGCGGTAGCAAAACCAGCACGGTGTTGTCCTGAAAACATAAAAATAACACCCCCAGAATCCTCCAACGGATAGACCTTTTTAAATATATAGGCTGAAACTGTATGTTAGAGCCGTGTGAGTGAAATAAACAACTCTTAGTTGGCTCAAATAAAAAAAATGAACATAAAATCAATCAGAATAAAGGGTAAGAATCAGCATATGACACAAAAAGGAGACATGCCGTACACTTTTCCGTTATATCATATTATCCCTTGAAATGCTCATCTAATGTTAGTAATTCTCATATTGTATCTCAGCCGGTCTTTTTCCTAATTCAAATTATCTTTGATAATAATTAAAGATAGATATCCTCCTGAATATTAGAAGCATGCCATTATTGAACTTATTTTATTTACATTTTATCAATATCATACTCGGTTAAACACTCTGGTGTGCACTAAAAACATTTGCTTTACACTCGTTGTCTCTCCTTTCAGGTGGCAGCACCAGTGGTGCCTGCACATGCTTCAGACATCAACAGCTCTAACATCATACCACTGAGATCAGTAAGTGAAGTGATGTGCCCATTTATATAGTCACTAATCAATTTATCAGGAATCTCTGTACATCTGTTAATCTCTGCACATCTTATAAGCCTGTCATGAGGCAGCTCCGTGCACAAATGCATGTAGGCATGGGTGAAGTGCATCAGTTAATACTAAGATCAAAAATGAGGTTGATGGTTTTGGGGGTGCTGCTCGATAGGTTGGTCTGGTTTTTAGAAATTGTCCTGGGATTTTCATATGTACCTGTCTGTAGACTATTCACAAGAGAATGCTGTAGAGTAACACAGACACACACACACACACACACACACACACACACACACACAAAACCCTCCTAGTAAGCAATAGTTCTGAGGGTGGAAACACCTTGTTTATGTGAGACGTCAAAGGAGAATGGACAGATTTGTTGAAACTCACAAGAAAGATTAAAGTAACTCAATTACCCTTTACAACTATTGTATTTAAAAAAACCCAAAAAAACCACCAGAGACACTGTGACCCGGTTTTAAAATGGCATTCCTAATAATATGATCATTGATGGTAAATATTTCACAATGTTATGCAAGCAGAATCATAGCCAGTTTCTTCTTTTCAGTTTTGTCTTCAGCAAGTGAAATGCATCCTCAATCGGATTCAGGTCAGGTGATTGCCATTGCGTAAGATTCCACTTCTTTGGCTTAAAAAACTCTTTGGTTGCTTTCACAGTATACTTCGGGTCATTGTCCATCTGCACTGCGAAGCACCGTCTAATGAGTTCTGAAGCATCTGGCTGAATAAGAGCAGAGAATATTGCCTGAAACACTTCAGAATTCATCCTACTGCTTTTGTCAGCAGTCACATCATCAATAAATACAAGCGAACCAGTTCCACTGGCAGCCATCCATGCCCACGCGTCACTGATGAGGTGGTATGTTTTGGATCATGAGCAGTTCCTTTCCTTCTCCATACTCTTCTCTTCCCATCACTCTGGTACAAGTTGATCTTTGTCTCAGCTGTCCATAGGATGATGTTCCAGAACTGTAAAGGCTTTTTTATATGTTGTTTGGCAAACTAATCTGGCCTTCCTGTTTTCGAGGCTCACCAATGGTTTGCATCTTGTGGTGAACCCTCTGTATTCACTCTGGTGAAGTCTTCTCTTGATTGTTGACTTTGATACACATACACCTCCCTCCTGTTGAGTGTTCTTGATCTGGCCAACTGTTGTGAAGGGGGTTTTCTTCACCAGGGAAAGAATTCTTCGGTCATCCACCACAGTTGTTTTCTGTGGTCTTCCGGGTCTTTTGGTGTTGCTCAGCTCACCGGTGTGTTTTGGCCACACCTAATGTTTTGCTATCTCTCTGATGGGTTTGTTTTTATTTTTCAGCCTAATGATGGCATGCTTCACTGATAGTGACAGCTCTTTGGAGCAAATAGCACACTTGAAATGAACTCTAGACCTTTTATGTGCTCCTTGTAAATAAGATAACGAGGGCCTAACACACACCTGGCCATGGAAGAGCTGAGCAACCAATTTGTCCCTTAAAAAGTGAGAGGGACATATACAAACTGTTGTAATCCCTACACCGTTCACCTGATTTGTATGTAAATACCCTCAAATTAAAGCTGAAAGTCTAAAGTTAAAGCACATCTTGTTCAGTTCGTTTCAAATCCATTGTGGTGGTGCATAAAGCCAAAAAGATGAGAATTATGTCGATGTCCCATTATTCATGGACCAGACTGTATATGTGTAATTGTTAACTTGTATAATTGAATATTTGTAGTCTATATAGGCAGAAAATACACACGGATTTGGGTCCAATTTGCTGCCACTGCAAACACTTGGCTTTTGAACACAATAAGTCGTTGACCTCTTGTCTACAAAGATTTCACGTATTATTTGAGTGAAGATTGAGAACTGAGTAGACTTCGAGGGGGTGCGGAGTGCATTGTTCGAGGAGCATGTACTTAATTGATGACTTATGACACACTGTATAGCTCAAGGGTGTGAGGAGTCTTTACTCCTAAACATTTTCAACTTTTAGAGTTCTAGACAGAGTTGCACTTGAGTGTGCATAGTATGTAAAAGTTCTGCTATTTTTTACACATTGTAACTGTCATTGTGACAAATTTGCATTTGTTTATAATAATAAACACACATATTCAAACAGCATCACCATCCACAGACCAGAGGACGGGCTTACCGGAAAGCCATCCAGAGGCATGTGGAACTACTGTTAACTTTGCAGATTTCATGTAAGTTACATATTAAATGTTCTAGCAATTTACTGTTTTTAAAATTGTAATTGCGCTTAAATAATGCAAAAATACTGGATAAATAAAAATGTTTTTAAAACACTGAGCAAACAAACTTATTATAATTTAATTTATGTCATGAGCTTAATGTTATGTTTGCCCTCATAGGTACAGACTGTACACTATTTCAACTCTTATTTTGTCTTATTTTTAGCCCTGTTGATTTTGAAGAAGCCATTGAAGAGGCCATCAGGCACAGTCTTGATGAGTCAGGGCAATCAGATTGTGATTCAAGGTGTATCATCAGGGCAATCAGATTGTGATTCATATGCAGGATTGTATAGTTTCAAACCTATACTTTTTCATATGTGACCCTCCTTTACAAAACCAACCACACTGGTCAGTTTTTCAAACTTGAGTTATTGTAGTTTCATTTCATTAAATAAGCTTACTAAGGATTCATAGCTCAAGAAAAGTGACAAATAATACCACTTAAATATTGGTATTTGAATTTCACATTTTACAAAAAATCAGAAAGTCAGAAATGGAAAAACCAGGTTCATATCAGAAAGTCAGAAATGGAAAAACCTGGTTTGTAGAGTTTATTGCAAAAACTCCTTAGCAACACATATTAAAACTATCCAGTATGTGCACATATTTAAATAATGTTTGAAGCCAAACCAAATTAAAATTTCTTTTTATTGTTTCTCTTTTTAAGGCTAAAAAATAAGAGAACACCTGCACAGTCAATTTTATCATGAATATCTCATTTCATCTTTTTATGTCCTCTTTCCACAAGTATATTGCTCAAATTTAAGCTATCATTGCATCAGAGGTTTCAGATTCTTGATTCATACAGGACATTGTCCTTGGACTGGTTTTGTAATAGAAGTTAAAAAATATTTTTTGTGTGAAAATAATGACAGCTTTTAATGTTTAACAAGGTTTGTTACATCTCTGTTTTTGGTGAAGGCCTGCCAAAAAATTAAGCAGAGAAGAAATGACAGGAGTTGTAAAAGCGCACAGCGAGAGGGTAGTAACATCAGCATTCCGATCAATATAGACAAGCAGAGGAAATGTGTGGGAGACAGCGGTCCGGCAGTTAAGTAGTCGCAAATTTGCAGAGAGTACAGATATGCTGGATGTCACTTTTGCCAGTGACGAAAACACTGATGAGGATGCAGAAGACCTAGGTGGGCCAAGACAAGAATTTTTTCGTCTGCTTGCAAAAGCCATCTTCAAAGACAGTGGTGCATTTGAAGGTTGTTGTCAGTGCATTCTTTGGCACACCATAGCACTTATATAGGTTACTTTTTTAACTATCAGATAGGTTGCTCACAGACTTCATTTCCCTTCCTTGCATCCTGCTTTGTATCCTAAAATAGATTTTGTGTGCATTGGCTCAGAATGGTTCTTGACAGTTTATGCTCCTATTAACTTCCCCTAAAGAAAATGTTGTAATGATACTTAAACATAAGACCAGTGACTAAAAAACCTAGCATTTCCTATATATATTTGTGTAGTAATCTTTAAACAATGAGGAAAACATGCAAGGAAGGATGGTGAGGAGACACACTTAAGTAAACGTGATAGACAGTAACAGTAGTGTTAATGTTCTAGTTTTATAGTGACTTTCACAAACTAAAAAATAGTACAAGATATTGGCTGTACCACTGGAATATATACCACTGGAAGATTGATGTCAGTGTAGCTTTGTTCTGTTTTTTTTAAGTTCATGATTTGTTAACTATTAGTATAAATGTTTGGGGATGGCATGGCGTGGATAGCACTGTTTCCTCAGCAAGAAGGGTTTGTGTTGGAACTTGTAGGCTGACAGGGGCCTTTCTGTGTCGCGTTAAAATTTTCTCCCTGTGCCCGTGGGGGGTTTCCTATGGTCTCAACAAATGTTTTCATTTACCATAACTTTGTAGTTCGAAACCAGCAAAGCTTGCATTAAATGAATATAGTACTTAATATTGGAAAATTGTTTTAAAACAACAAAAAGGCAACATGCAAAAATGACATCTTAGTTAACATTAGTTAAAACATCTTGAACCTATTTTTAAAAATCTGATATATTTGGTTTATTTTAATCTTATAATAGGAAATATGATTATTACGAGCATTATCTAAATCACTTATCCATCAAAGGTCATGGGGAGCTGGTGTTAATCTCATTCAGACTTCCAATGGCCAATTTAAATGTCACCAAACTTTCTTCTAATCCAATAATACTTAGCCCAGGTAAACCCCAGGCTATGGTTTGTGAAAAATAACAATAAAATAACAAAACGTTCAAAAGATTACAGGTTTTTATTAAAACGCTCCTGAAATTATGGAAATGTTAATTAGCCTTATGGTCATATGGTAATATGAGCCAAAAAAGTGTTATGGCACTGCAGACAGATATTGCACCTGATAGCCATCATAGGTTCTGACACATGCTTGGAAAGGGAGGGTTGAGCTGAAAGGGAGGTTTTTGAAATCTGCAATATTACCACTAGATTACCAATAAATTCTGCATGGTGTCTCTTTAAGATATTACAATTTGTTGAATTTTGATGTTTGGAAGAGTGAAGTATTGAAGGGTTGACTTCACCAAGGCGCAAATCTGACAGGCAGCCCATTGATGTGGTTCCAGCATCTAGTTTGTTATCTAGGACATTTATTTTCAGCTTGGATGAATGTTCATTATTGTCATTATTTTTTTAGATTGATCAAGCAACAACTCGAGATGAGTTGGATCAAGCAGTGGATTCTTGTGACTCATGGAGGTTTCAAGTTTGTGGTCTTCCAAATCCAGTCAACATGGACAACAAAGATGCTTTTGTGACTAATGCCCTGCATTTCCATATCCTCATTCAAAGGCAGAACTGTTACGATCAATTATAGAAGGGTTTACAGCATTATGAGGTGAGATGTTTAATTTTGTTTCAAAGGAAAAGCATAAGGCTGTCTGAAGTAATTAATCACCCCATTATAATGAATTGATTGTAATATGAGAATTATGGCAACTTGCTACTGGTCAGCATGGTACCCTGTAAAGATACGGCCACTTTTCACTAAATGGTTCTTATACTACAGCACAGCTGTATAACTACTATATCTAACATCCAAAAAAGCACTTTCAGGTGTCTCTTCATTGTGCACAGCAAGACAGCCTTGAATTAGTAGTTAACTATCAATTACTTAAGTGTTTACTTGTATGTGTGTACCATGAGTAGATAGTTGAAACAGTTTAATTAAATAAATTGGTTCCTTGCACAGCCAGATATTGCCCAACTAGTACAAACAGTAGATTAAAAGAAGATGAAAACTTGCATGCATGATGGAGAAGTTTTTTGTGCGTTTGTCAAACTACTCAGTGCTTGGAAGCAACAAAAGGCCAAAGGAAGAGCTGATGGTGGTGAAATTCAGGGAGTTTCTTCAGTGTGTACAAGATAAACAACACATTTGATCTCAAGCTCATTAAGAAAGGCAAGAAATTCCACTAATTAACTTTTGACAAGGTAAATATTTTAATTGAAAAGCAGTCCATGGGACTATGTCATGAAGCTATTAAGGTAATGTCAATAGTGTGCAAAGCCGTCATCAAGGTGAACACTGACTACTTGGAACAATCTGAAATAATGAGTATTATTTTTGTTACATTTTTGTTTACAGTGTAATTCTGTGATAGCAGATATCTTCATTACTGTTCTAAAGATAAACTTGGGTATATACACAATGTGTGCATCTACAGTTCCCTCCAAAAGTATTGGAACAGTGACAATTTTTCAAAGTAGTGCCTCTGTACACACCTGCTATAGATCTGAAAAGAAGCCATCAAGATGTGACTGAAGTGAAGAAATATAAGCATAATTTTTAGTACTTAAATGCAAATTAGTTAGTTTTGTAACTAATATGAAGTTATATTTTATATTTCCATATAAAATATAACTATATATGTTTTTGTACTGTCCTGAGAACACAAAAACGCTTTTGGGATGGTTAAATATGCTGTACTAAGAGCAGGGGCGGACTGGGACTAAAATACAGCTTGGACTTTCTTCACCAGCTGCACAGAGGTCTGCGTCTCGGCCGAGAAAGACAGGCCGACGGCCGCCGTGCAGATTGCCAGTCTGAGCCTGACTCATCTTGAGTGTTTCTCGTTTTTCGTTTTGTTCTTCTTAAAGCCCAGTAGGTGTATTACCGTAAATTAAATTAAATTTTTTTTGTTTATACCAAAAAAAAACAACAGCGCACACCAAAGAAAATGCCTGTGCATGAATAATAGTACAGTGTGTATGGACTGACCTTTATAGTTTTCGTTAAGGGTAATGTATTAAACTGAGTTTAAAATGAAATTAAAATGTTTTGGGAGCATATTTAGGGTTTACACTATAAAAATAGGCATTTTTTTAACCAAAAGACTAAGCCGCCGTTTTCACTACATGGGTGCTCTTGGAACCTAATCCCCGCGAAAAGCGGGGGATTACTGTATATATATATGTGTGTATATATGTATGTGTATATGATGTGTGTATACGTGTGTGTATATATATATGTGTATATATATATATATATATATATATATATACACACATACATATATATGTGTGTAAGAGACAGATATAACACAAACACAGATAACTAATAGAGAAGTTTACTTATGTTTTGTATAATTTTCTTTTCTTTCAGAGAGGGAGCTTGAAGAGCGACTTGGTAGCTGGAGCCTCACCAAGGAAGAGGCAGCTTTTCTACTGACTCCTGGACATGTCTTAGCATTCACAACAGGAAGCAGCAAAATTCCTGCAATTGGCTTCAGTCCCAGTCATCTTACTTTTGTTCATGATGAAATGAAACACTTTCCAATTGCACATACATGTGTGAATGAGCAACTGTTTAATTCCAAAAATTTGGCATATGATGAAGAAATTTAATTATAACTTACTTGCTGCCCTCATGAATGAAGCTGTTTTCAGTACAGTGTAGAAATTGTGTGTAGCAGGAGTGCAAACCAATGCATTTCTGTACTCCCAGTGCATTCACAAACAAGTTGTGTCCACTTACTGTCTGCCTTATTGGGTACACCTTAACTTTCATGCAGTTCTTTATTCAGTCATGTGGCAGTAGCAAAATGAAAAAAACAAAAAACAAAAAAAAAAACATGTAGATACAGTTTCACTGGTCCAAATACATTGGTACACGCTAACTAACTTGTGAACATTAATTGAAACTCTTGATCTGTACAGATATAATTTTTCTTTTTTGCATTGTGCTGCTGCCACATTGAATGAGTAGCTATATGCATGAATGCACAGGTGCTCCTAACCAAGCAGAGAGTGAATGCAAGTTAACAATATAATTAAAACATTTTTCTGCACTTTGAGGAATAATGTTTACATGTATTGGCTGGTTACATTTTTACAATGTGTAATGTTACAAATTAGACTAACGATTGACAAGTTTGTTGAATACAAATTATTTCACTTGCAGGAATAATGTTTTCCCATTGTTATGATCATTTTCCAGAGGGTTCACTGTGTTCATCAACTCCTGCAAGTCCTGGCTGTTTAGTGGACAAAAGAAATTGTTAAAATAAGGTGTGGTTGTAGCATTGACTATTATGTTCTCAGTAGCAGCTTCTGGATGGTTAACAAACAAAAGATGTTTGTCCGGTGTGTACATCTGCAGTGGGGTTCTGTAAAAAAAAAAAAGGTATCACATTAAAATATTAACTATTTTTTTCTTAATTCTTCCTCAACTTTGTCATATATATTTAAAAAAAACGTGTGTGTGAGTGTAAGAGACTCCCCTTTGCACTTCCCCTTTGCACCACCAAACACTAAACACTGGAAAACATTCCCCAAACAGAGGTTATGTATACATTTTTAATCAGGCTACTTGGAACACTGTATAATACAAAATTATTATTTACTTGCAGATCCGACAGAATTAAGAAGTCATGATATATTAAGCTAATGATTTTTTTTCAGCTGTCTGAAAGTCTCTGGGGACTTCAAACAGAACTCAAGGGTTAAGTCTGATTTAAATAAAACTATTAAATGGTGAAGCTGAATTCATACTTAAGATATAGAATATCGCTAAAATACAAGCTGCTCTGCGTACCTGTGCTGGAGCATGCATGCCTGCCATTATGTATAGGCATGTGTTGGAACAGACAGAGGCCACTTCTCTACCACCCCATGGGAAATTCGAAGCGACATTTGGCTTCATCAGTCTCTTTAATCCTTTGATGGTGGTCAAGTAATCAAATGGGAAAGGCTGGTTCTCAGACAATCCAAATGACTTTCTGAAGATGGCTGCAATTTCGTCTTTCATTTGATCCTCAGACCAATCGGAGGAAAATGAAATTTTTCCAATATAACCGGCATGTGCCATCTTGGTTCGAGTATCTCCTCTGGGTATAACAAACACTGACGACCCTGGTTTAAAAGGCAAGCACGTGATTTCCTTAGTGTATGTTTTGCAAGATCTTCTTCTGTAACATCCTATTCGTGCCCTATTTCTTTGAGGACCAGATGGTTGAGGAACCTAAGAAAAGAAGAAACTGGCTATGATTCTGCTTGCATAACATGGTGAAATATTTACCATCAATTATCAAATTATTAGGAATCCCATTTTAAAACTGGATAACAGTGTCTCTGGTGATGATTTTATTACAATAGGTGTAAAAGGTAATTGAGTTACTTTAACCCTTCCTGTGAGCTTCAACAAATCTGTCCATTCTCCTTTGATGTCTCACATAAACAAGATGTTTCCACCCTCAGAACTTTTACTTACTAGGAGGGTTTTTGTGTGTGTGAGTGTGAATAGTCTACAGACAGGTACATATGAAAATCCCAGGACAATTTCTGAAAACCAGACCAACCTATCAAGCAACACCCCCAAAACCGTCAACCAAATTTTTTATCTTAATATTAACGGATGCACTTCACCCATGCCTACATGCATTTGTGCACGGAGCTGCCTCATGACAGGCTTATTAGATGTGCAGAGATTAACAGATGTACAGAGATTCCTGATAAATTGATTAGTGACTATATAAATGGGCACATCACTTC
>JBBPCX010067802.1:0-12855 GCA_037974365.1 Hydrocynus forskahlii | reverse complement strand
ACAGGCCCGTGTTCCCCCCGTTTTGCCTTGAGGGGTAGCACGTCCTGCACCCCAGCCTGTTCCCACGTTCCTGGCCGGATGAGCGTGGAAGCTCCAGCCAGCGGTTCTGTTTGCTATTTTGTTCTTTTGGGGAGCACGGGTCTGGAGTGTCCTGTTGTGTGTTTGTTCGTAGAGCCGGGGTTTGGTTTAGTTTCTGTTCTGTGTTACATGTACATTAAAACCTGACCAGTACCCATCTGCTGTGTGCGTCTTCCCTTTCCCTCTCCCTACTCTCGTCCTTGACAGACGTGAACCCTCTCTGTCACATGTGACAGAAACAGCTGTTATTATTTTGGCATGCAACAGTACATGTATCAAAATACCAAATTATTGCAAAATAATATTATGCCCAAAACTTAAAATCTGGACGTGCTTGGAATATTTTGGTTGCAAATTTGAATTCAGCTTAGTTGATTTCATGCAAATCACATGTTTTACTTCCAGTGGGAAAATCTTTTGTTTTCCAGTGTAATTTAAATTGGACACTACATGGTATTTATGTTTTATTCAATATTTCAAGAGTTATTAAAAAACAACAACAGTTTATTGGATAGAAGAACCACTTTTGGTTCCTTTACAAGCCATGTTTTAAAAAAAAGATTTGTGACAGTGAAGAATATATGATTTAGGTGTTAAAGGAATGTCCAAATAATGTAAAAGCACCATGCAAGTTTATTGGTGGCTGATCTCACACTCAGCTTAATTTTGCCCATTTCTGCTTTGTTTTCCTCTGTGCCATGTGGCTTTTTGTTTTGGTTCTCAGGTCATCCTCAGTCCTGCCCCTTGATCTGTGTGTTCACCTGTGTTTAGTCCATGTCTCTGCCCCTTTCCCAGGTGTTTCTTATTCTGACCCAATATCCATGCCCCTGTCTGATCTTTGTCAGTCATCCATAACAGTTCTCATTGTACTTCTGTTATTCATGTTTTCGTTGTTAGCCTAAAGTCCACATGTGCTTGCATTTGTGTTCCCTCTTGTCCTCCTACGCACCTAAAATTGCAGTTCGTTATTATTTAAAAAGGTTCCATCCATCAATCCACTGAAAGTTTCTATATAAAACAATTGGTTTTACTGAAGAACCTTGAGTCTGACAGCAGTGAATGAACGATGTGAAAAATGTTCTTCAAACGTCTGCAGCATGGCATCCATCGATTCCACACCCTTAAGGCCGCCTCCACCTTTAGCAGAAATAAGTTTTTGTAAGAGTGATAAATCTCCATCCAGTCAAAGATTATTCTCAAAGGTACTTTGCCTTGAAAAAGTACTTTTCCTTATCTTAGTTCCTCTATTTCTGCATATTTGTTTCAATAATTGGTTTCAGATCCTTTTATGTAATATAAGACAATGAGGACATTGGGGAAATAATAATCCCTGCCCTAAACCTATGTAAAATCCCGGTCAGCAGCCGCTAGAGGCCGCCATTGTATGATAGTACTTATACTTGTGTACTTGTGTAACTCTTATTTTGAAGTGACAGCCTAACTGTATCTGCCATCTTTAGCAGGACCAACTGAAGCCAAGCTTCCCATAACTGGAGACCAGTCTTTCACATTGCAATGGAGATAATGTTCTTTGCAGGATTGCTGTAATTCGGCCAAATAATTGAGTGTGACCTGTCCGTTTAAGGTTTTGCCACAGCATGTAAACAGATTTGAATGGAGGGACCAGTCAAAAACCTTCATTTTGCTTCCTTTTAGCTATTCAGAGGTGGACTTGCTTTTGTACTTTGGATCATTGTACTAATCTAGTTGTGCTTGAGCTGATGCTTAAGAGCAGCTCTTACATTTTGGTAGAAAGCAGAATCCACAGAAAGGTCTGGTAGAAAGGTCAGTCCACAGAACTGATCAGTCCACAGAACATTATTCCAAAAGGCTTACAAATCAGTACATCCTTTTTCACAGAACTACAGGCAATAATTGTTTTATTGATTCATACCAGTACCAACTGCAGGGAAAGAAATGGTGGTGATTTGCATCTGCTCACATCGTTCCAGGACTTTCTTAACCCGCAACCTGACCTCATCAGTGGAATGGGGTCCCATCATGTGGATGATGAAATCACATTGCAGGGTTCCAGAACTGGTCACAGCAACTGTATCATCCTGTAGTGGGCCTCAAAGACAAAGGAAAAAAACAATGCATTTACATGTGGAGTGATGACTTGCCCAAACAGCATAAAAACAATATTTTTGTGATGTGAGTTAAAGGCTAACTCCCTTGGGTACAGAATAAGAAGGGGTAAAAACTGCAATCTAATGGACTTATATACAAAATACACAAATATACTATACAAAGAAACTTCTCTTTGTTTGGTTGATTCACTACTTTGTCAGGGACAATGTATACATCTATATAAGATACGAAGGAAAAGCAACATGCAAAACATGCCAGATTCTAATGTTCAAATCTGCCACAATTGCAAATTGAATTAATCCTTACCAAGTGTTTGGCATTCTTTTTCAACTGAGAGTCCAGATGCTCTGAATATGGCTCCTGAGACACCTAAGAGCATTCAACATTTGACAACATGCACTGCATAACACAGCAGCAGTCATGATTTGTACTGAGGAACTGTTTCCACTTCTCAGACATGGGATGCAATGACCATGTAAACATCTTGTCAATTCACACATCTTGAAATTCAGGATTTTATGTGGATGAGGCTGAGCCACATAAACATTCAGGTGTGAACGAACCCAAGACACATTTAAAACAGATTAAACTCAATCACTCAAACCAAGTCAGCAGAAGGTCTGAGACACATTTGAGACACAAGTTATATCAGTGTAAACACATTAATTTCTCTAAGACGCATTTGACAACAAAAACCCCTCCCAATACTGTCACACTACCTGCAATTCTGCTAATGGAAACGACCACACATTACCATCACTGATCTTTAAATTCATTTCCTGGAGTGAGATGAATTTTAATTACGTATCCACTCTGGATGAGCCGCTCAGCTCAAATAAAGCTCAAATTTGGTTAAACTTTACCTCGCCTCATTGTTTTTCATCCTCTTGCTACAACTTACTGTGCTTTAACACATGTGGCTAATGGTCAATTATTCTCATAGCCTATTCTTGGGACGCTCATTTGTGCAAAGTTGCAATTTCCTTTTGAATAGTAAAGAAAAATAAGGAGCAGTGCAGGAGATCGGTTGATTTAAACAAGCTGATTTGCATTTTTTTTTGTGTGTGGGGGGGAGCGTGGTTGGGGGTTGTCAATAACTTATGGGACCCTGATAACAGTGGATGAGGTCTATTCAGTTTAGGTTATTTAATTAATTAGGTGAATGCGGTAGACTGACCTGTTTTTAAGTTCATTTCTCTGTTGGTTGAGTTCACAATGGCTTGTACAGTTTCGTTTGCGATGTTGCCTTTTTTTATTTCAACTCTGATGCCTCCGATTCTGACTGTCAGTTGGAATAAAAAGAGAAGATTCCATTATAAAACAAAGACTAGTTTAGACGTAACCAAATGCTATTTCTTGGCAATACAAAAATGAAACAAACCTTGATTTGAATGTGATGACATTCCTGTAGATAACTGCATGAAAAGAGAAAAAAATAAATACACGCCAGGTAGTGATTGTGAAGTTAGTATACTTAACATTATGTACAGTGTACAATATTAGAAACAAAACAAATGACCATGAATGTTTTTGATTAAAAGTTAAGGCAAATAAAGACATTTTGGGTTCCGGTTTTCTGAAATACATATTCATCTATAAATTAATAAATGTTGGGGCATTTTATTAACAGACTGGCACTACAGACTGATTAAACTATATGTTAAAGAAATAACATGAATAGTGTGAAACAAAAGACACATTGCATTTCAGTGAATGAAATATGATGAATGAAAATGAAAACCTTCCTCTCCCTGAAATGATCAAAAAAGGCACTCCAAATGATCTGATCAAATGCAACCACAATTATCTCTTTGAGACAAGATGAATCCCACTGAACCATATGGTTCTCCAGTCCAGTGAAGATGGCCCTGATAGATTCATAAGCTGAAATTCCACCCCTTCCTGTAATATGAGAACATGTCAACATGTCAGTAATGGCCATTCTGATGCATGTCTGTTTGAAGTGCTATCCCCCTTAAAAGGAAATTCAAAATTTGTACACAATTCAGTGGTTGAGGTCAAACAAAGTCATGGATAGTGGTTTGATGTGAAATGGTTCTCGGTGATTTTTGAGTTTTGAACAAAGCAAGGCTTTACTAATAATGTATGTGGACAAGGAGGCCTACAGAAGCATGCAAGGGAGTAGAAGTTCACACAGTGGCCTTCTCACTAAGTTCACTAAGATTCATAATGCTTCTTGATAGTGATGGAGGTTCATTTATATACATTTAGTTCGAGTTGTGCACCCTTTTGACCTCAGTGCCTCAGAGGAATGTTTTAATGTCAGACTGACCAGAGGTCGATATTTGGTAATCAGAAATAAAATTTGAGATTTGTATTGGTAAAAAAGGATGGTCAGCTGACCAGTTACAGCAATCACAAAACCAGATATACCAATTTCCAGAGAAGAAGAACTTTCCCAAATCTTGCAAAGTTCTTAATCAATGAGAAATTAAATTAAATTCACTCGAGAAAAGGGCTTATTGACCTCTGCTCGCTATTTACATAGACTATCAAACCTGAAGTGGAAAGAGGAATATCCTATACTCAAATTCATCTTAATAATAATTAGCTTATGATTTGTCATAAAACAACTACTTGTGGACTCACCTGTGCCGACTGCAGGGATGGCCACTGTGGTGGCCCTTTTAATTTCACATAGCTGGAGGAGCTTCACAATGGAGGCTGTGATGTCTGCTGAATCAATGGGTCCAAACATCTGAGCGATGTGCTTACATGAAAGATTTCCACCACCTGTCAAGAACACATCACCTGGTCTTGGACCTGGTAAGATTCACCCAAGGTTAGTGATTCTGCAGGAAAAAAATTAAGTGTCCAACTTTGAAAAGTCCAACTTTGCGCTGTAGGTTCTGTTAGGCATGTATGAGTCAATAAGCTGGTATATTGATCTCTTGCTGAAACAGTTTAGGATAAGAACAAAAACGGAACTTTCTTCATTAAAGTGGACCTATTATGCAATACTCACTTTAGTTATAATAGGTCTATGGGCTATACAAAACATGTTCATGAGGTTCTTTGCACAAAATCACTCTCACATAAAGAGATATCACAAGCTCTATTCTTCACAGTTTCAGGTCCTTTCAAAAAGAGCCATTTGGATGGAGGGCCCCATGTGACGTCAGTAGGGGGCCAATTTGCCTAGAACCGCCCCTCATCTGTCGAGACCCCACCCACTAGCCTGTTGCTAGTCACCCCTTTCAGCAGCCATCTTGGGTCTTTACGCTTTATGTATGCTGAATTCAGCCGTGTCTGACCACTGCAGTGGCAAAAAGTCAGCAGACAGGCTAGGACCACTGTCACAGATTGAAGGGATGGTAGGAAAGAAAGAAGGAAACACTTCCACTGGTGTTAAGGACATGGATTCTAATGTAAAATCCAGAAGTTAAATGCGCAGTTTAAGCATGGGATGGGTGGGGCGTGGCCAGCAACAGCTTATTTGCATAAAAGGGACAGAGCCTGAAACGACTTGTTTTGAAAGGGACTGAAACTATCAAGAATTAAGCTGGTGATATCTCTTTATGTGAGAGTGATTTTGTGCAAAGAACATCATGAACATGTTTTGTATAGCCCATAGACCTATTATAACTTGGTTTTTTTTAAAAGTGAGTTTTGCATAATAGGTCCCCTTTAAGAAAGGTCATCAAGTGAGTCATGTTCTGGAGTAAGGAGGTAGCAGCTTCACTGGCAATTCCTGTTACAGTCTAGCGATTTTCCTGCTCAAATACACCTGGTTCAATTCACCTGTTCATTGCCAGGTTTAGCAAATGTGTGTGTGTGCAGGGGAATTGCTAAACTATGCTGATTGCCTGGAAACTAGGTTACATCCTCTAAAGGGAACATTATGTTTTCCTTGATACATCAAATATCACAGAGTTTTACCACAGTGAATCTGAACTTTGCTGGCTGATAATTAATTAACATTTTATTTAAAGTACATTCTTTATGGTGCACTTTTGAAAAACATTAAATTGTTATGACTTTTGTAGGTGTAAATATATGTTATAATATAATAAATGAAACATTGAATTACCATGCCTTCTGTATTCACTCACAATGGATTTCCCTGCTGCTCTGAAAATTGCTCCAGAAACCCCTATTCAACAAAGTGTACATTTTGCCAGGTTTAAAAAATATATGCCGTCCCCCCATGTACTGTAATGCTTGAGTTTTACGCTCATGTATTTTTTTGGCTTTTTCTAGTGAAAAAAATACTTACCGATGTGTAGATTTAAATCCCTGTTGTTGGAATTTACAATAACATCCACAGTTTCTTTAGTGATGTCTCCTTTTTTGAGACATACTACCACTCCATGAACATTCACTGTACCAAAAGTAAAAGGGAATGACAGTGTTTAACTTAACATAAATTGGGCGTGAACTTGGGTAAAAGAATGGATGGGTAAAATCAATTAGATACTGCAGGGGAGCACAGGGCACAACCCAATAAAAGTTATTTTTAGAATCAGAGCTAGATGTATTGTTTATTTATACACAGAAACTGCATTCTGCCAAAAAAGGAAAATGTAAACCTTTGTTTCCAGCACCGCCTGGTTTGACTAAAGCACATTTGGCCAAAATATAGGGCCATAGGTGAGGTAAACATAAAAACTAATATGATTAGTCAAAATGTGTCAGAATGGGGCATTTAAGAGCTAACATCACCATAAACTGAAATACATGGCGTCTGTGGTATCTGTTCATAAACCTCCATTTTGAAAACTATTCCAAAGTATGTAATAAGAAGGAAGGAATACAACTAGATGTTACATTTTACCCTGTGTTCGGTTTATAGTACTAGCAGCAATTTACCTGATGTGTCTGATTTGGGTTTAGGTTTCAGAACTTGCATGGTGACCTGAGAGGGAATGCTTGCTGGGCAAATAGTTGTGCCTGCACTGGAAAAACCCTACAACAATAAATGACAGCACAACATAAGTATTCCTCTTTAAAGAATGTAGCTGAGAAACCTGCATGACTGAATTGCCAAGAGGAAGCTTACCAGTTTCATCATATGCATGTTGAACTCCTCCACTACCTTCCAGTCTGAGTCAACCACAAATATGTCATTCACATTCTTTGGCGTGTTTTGATGGCTGCAGAGGAATTGAAGTATTGCCTCCTGGATTGCCACACAACTTTCTTTGATGGAAAATCCAAATGTTTCACAACCTACTACAGGCATTGCCACAGAGACACTGCTCTTTTGTTCTGCCTTAAGAAGACTGTCAGTTATGGCTGATTTCAAGTAGTGAGCACCCAGAGATTGGCAGTTTTCAGCCAGCACAGCACAAATTAGTGTCTTAGTAGGGAGATTTCCTGGATTACTAAAAACAACATCCCCAGCAAGTAAAGTTTGTTTTTCTTTCTGGAGTCTATTGCACACCTCTTGAATCTGAGAACCTCCAGCTTCAAGGAACGCTTTGGCAGTAGGGTTGTCAAAGGCAAGGTTTGTGGTCAGTGGGCAAATCAAGGCATCCGCAGTGTACTGGTGCAAGTCACCCTCCACAATGGTCAAAGTGGTACAGCTGTCTACTTCATGCGTGAATCTCTTTGTGGGACCTTTTTGGGACCTCTTACTCAGTTGCTCAAGGTAGAGTCTGCAGTTCCACTCTTTGACTTTGGCCTTAACATTGGCTTCATTCCTCTTTAGTGTTTTAGACTCACCAGGTTTAGAATAAGTTAGCTTTTCTGTGACAATGGAGGATAACTGCTTCTTTACCACTTGAATAGCATGTTGCAGCTTGTCCACTGCTGCTGTGACATGCAGGTAAGGTGCATCTTGCTTGTCACAAGCATATGCCAAGCTTATCCCGAGGTCCTTGATTTCTGGAATCTCTGACAAGTTCAGGGAAGATTCAATGAAATCCATTTCTCGAACAGATTTTAAAGGGATCTTCTCAGTCACAGAAGCAGTTGTGTTACTATCCATCCCTATTCTTGTAGTTGCTCTATTCACAAGGTTCTTGACCTTTTCTAAGTGGGTCTTGACAATCTCTGTTATACCAACCACTATAATCTTCGAGTCAGCTTGCTTGAAAAAGATATCAGCCTCAGGTGTGATGAGTTTAAGGCAAGTGCTTTCCACACTTTTTCACATCTCAGCTTCAACTGCCAAATCAGCTGCACTGTACTTTCTCAGAAATGCTTGGGCTGCCTGTTTTGCATTATTCTCCCATGTTGTTCCAATTCGCAATGCAGCTAAAGGCTCTTTGTCCACAGACATCTCCACAAGTAACTTTGTGGCAAATGTGGACCTGTCAAAATCGACATTGGCATGAACCATCTTAAGCTGACTCTGAAGGTCATTTTTGCACTGTTCGTTGTTTTCAATGAACCTGAGGATGTCCACATTAACAGGAATGGTGATGTTTGTTTCTACTCCTGACAATGTGGATGCTCCACCCGTCATAGCTTTCTGGAGACGTGAGTAATACAACAGAACAGCCAGGTCTTCACCACAAAGATGATGCCTCTGTTCCACCACTTGGTATGCAGCTAGGAAAAACGTTAAAAAGTGAAGGTTGCCCTCTGAATTTTTGTTCTTGTATCTTTATATCATCAGGATAATCCCACTGCAACCTTGTTAGCCCTGTAACAATGACATGTAGCTTTTTGACAGTATTAAAGTTTTCATACAGTGTCATTGCAAGCTACACTTCCACTGAAAAGTTTGGAATCACTTTGCAGATTTTCAGTAGCATTGTTGGTTACTTATTTTTATATACTTTGATCATTTAAATGACTTTTAAATAATGAATATTTGGATCCCATAGCTTAGCCTAAAATGGTAGCCAGTATTGATGACCTGCAGTTATTTTTGCTTTTTCCCCCAATTTAGTCATGTCCGGTTCCACCTGCTAGCTAGGACTACCCCAGTCACATGACACCACCAGCACTGGGAGGGTGGCACTTGAAGTTACATGAAGGACAACCTCAAGCCACTAACACAATTTTAAAAAGAAAGCTCAATGTGCTTAGAGTGTGCTTGGTATGCCCACTAATTGACATCTGCATTGGCTAGCCTTGCTCTGGCTGATGGGAAGAGAGCGAGGGCCATACAGAGATAGTGTGGCTATGTTTTCCTTTCTTGGACTCCCATGGATGGTTGTGGCCTGTCCTGGGATTTTACTCATGACATCCCAGTGACAGAGCTAATATTTAAGAGCCCAGCCATCTGCAGACACTGTAGTACCATTTTTTTCTCTCTCAGCGTCTTCCATTGACTTTATGACAATAACATAGATGGAGCACAAAACACCATCATGGTTAGAATTACCAAAACATACAATCTGACCGTCTGCCACTCATCTACCTGCAAAAATCAGTTCATAACCTTGTGTAGAAGACCCCAAACACCCCCCCCCCCCCGGTGAACACCTGTGGTCAATGTTGTGCTATTAATTACAATGAAAAGTATATAAAACCTACCATGGAAATCTTTAAATGTTATGACCACACTCTTCGGTTGGTTGATCCACAGCAATGATTTTATATCTCCTCCTCCACTTCTCACTTTGTTGCTGAAGTGGCCAGTGAGGATATCTTCTTTAATCCTGATCATGTTCCCCTGAACTAAGACTGAGTCTGTAAGCTCCAAATGGGAAGCTCTAATGTCCATGCCCTGTGGCTTCTTGCTGGTGCATTTAGTGAAGAAGCTGTTGACATCTAGAAACATGATAGTGAGGATCAAAAAAGGTGTTTTCTTTTATCTTATCAGTCAGACATCTCAAATAAAGATAACCACTTCAAATGTACATCTGAAGATTTATCCTATCTTTAAAGTATTGTCAGTGTAGAACATGAGTTACATTCTTTGTTTGAAGATTGTAGATGTTTCTCACCAACATCATCTTTGAAAGTGACCACAATCCTGTCTTCATCTAGAAACTCCCAGGTATGCTCTGCCTTTTGACTGCAGCTGCTAATGAACAGTGTGACTAGTTTGCATTTGCAGGTGTCTTTGAACCCAGTTAAGATGAAGCGATGGGGGTCCCATGGATCTGACACACTTCCTTCTTTATATGCCTCCACCGAAACCCCAAAGTCATGTTCCTTAATGGCAAGAATTTTCAACACATCTAAAAAGTAACACAAAGTTAGTTTTGTCCATGTGGAGGATGCTGGGGCATTTCTTTAAATTCAGGATACTGTGACTAACCAACATTGTTTTTACATTACAAGATCATCACAAAATCTTCTTATGATTCTACACGGTACCGAAAAGGTATGACTTATAACAGTAGTCTTTTCTGGTGAGGCAAAGTTTTGGGCACCTTGGTCAAATTACACTGATTTTTGACGACATTTGGCATGTTGATAGAAGGCAGCCCAAAATATCCAGGTAGCAAACCTGGGGTCAATCTATCCATTTCTGTGGTACCACAAACAGGCCAAATTTGAAAATAGATTTTTACTTTTAGCACTATGATCTTTTTTGTGATTGTTTCCCTCTTGTTTTAATTCAGTTCCAATGCATCCATTGAGTTTAAAGTCTGCCAAGCTTGATTTTCTGCTATTCTTCATTTTTTGAAAAAACTAATTTTGCAAACTAGTCCTAGACCATGATGCTATCACCACCAGATTTGTTATGGATCATCTACAGAGGGTTCTGACCAAAGGTTGTTCAAAGCTATTCGCTAGGGCAAATAACATGGCAGCTATTGCCCAATGGAACTCAATGGTGAAAACATCAAAACAAGAAGTAAGTCTTATATTAGCAATGTTTGGTTGGACTCACACCAACCCTGGTACATTTTATTGCCAGGGAGAATATTAGGTACCCACCAAGTTTCTTTTAATTTGGCCACATGTGGGGGCTATACCAGTAAAACAGTTTGGAATTGAAACAAATGTTTCAACCCAGTTTCTTCTGCATCCTCCCAATGGAGGAACTAGCTGGTAAATTATAAGCCTTCTGTCAGCCACTTTTGTTTTGTTGGTGTTATTTTGGCATTATTGTTTTTCAATGGTTTTCTATAGCATGCCATAGAAGCTCTAGATGGATATTGGTTGAATCTGTCATGATCATACGGCACAGTGCAAGATAACCAGAGACCAAATATGAGGTAATTCCAACAGGCCAAATTTCAGAGTACATTTTTGCTTTTAACTTCTGAACCATTTACCATAGTGTCATGACCCTATTGTCCCACATATCCCCATGTCACAGTTAATTGCATAGACTCATCCTATGTATTGGAAAAAATAATCATGCTCTTAGTTTTTCTAAAAGCCTACTTTTGTGAACTAGACTTAGACTGTTGACCATATAACCATCATATCTGCCCTGAAACTGGAGAGGATTCTGACAGTGGGTACAAATGTGTCTGATCAGCCTGTGATGGACTGAGATTGTTCTGAGATTGTTGTGATTTGTTGTCTATCTGGTAACCCTGTGGGGCTTGGCCCCTTCATTGCTGCTTGCAGTTATATTTAAGGTTTTTGCTCTGTAAAGCATGTGTACTTATTTTCCCCTAAAAAAAGAATGAAAACATACATATTGGCAAAGGATGTTCATAGTTTTGCATATAACAGTTTATTCAACTGGTTTCTGCCATATAGAGGAACCATTCAACCAGGCAAAAGGCAGTTTAAGCATTGAAATGGTTCTTTGTGTTGTCACAGTTCTTTTGTTGTCAAATGTATGATTGTCATAAAAAGTACACACAAACACACACTCACACTTAAAAGCATATTTCCTCAAAGTAATACACTTTACCTGAATGGTTGGCAAGATGTAGGATCCAGCTGTTTTCCCCATGTTTAACTATTTCAATTTGATCTGTGAATTGCTCAAAATATAGAGTAAGCGTGTCTTCATCAACGGAATCACTGCTGCTGATGAGAAGACTTCTGCAATCTTCTTTGATTTCTATGTAGAAAATAGCACACAATTTTTGAGGATGGTAATTCTTAGCACAGGGCCTTAGGTGGTGTATTGAAATAATGATTACCTTTGAGGTCTGTGGGTTCAGCCTTTTTTTCAGCAGAGAAAATGGAACATGGAGGCAATTTGTAAGAAAGACATTTCAATATGTGTTAGTGTTTATGATATCAGTTAAAATAATAGTACAAACAATATACAATGTATAACAGAAATGGACACCTAATGAAAAGTGTAACCAGATCTACAGGGCTTTAAAGACCAATAAAAGCACTTTAAATCCTAAATGAATTAAGGGGGCAATAAAGCAATGTGTAAGCATGTTAGTTTTTCATGTGAGCTTTAATATACAGGGCTGTTTTGTTCAATATGTGGTGAGAGGAATAGTTAAGCCGATGCTTTGTTTATTTGATTGATTTACTGGTAAAAGGTATTAATTACTGTGAGCAGGTGGGGTATATAAGGTCCCTTCTCACTACTCTAGTCGTGCGCACCGCCTCCGTGTCCTGTGACGTAGCTTCCTGCGTCCTGGTAAGCATCTCGTGTGTGGTATGCCAACTTCTTTTCCTCGTGCCGAGCAAACTTTCTTATCTGGTAATGCTTCTTTTCCAGCATACTTTGGGTCTTTAAACTGTATCGAGTGGCTACATGCGTTCGATAACCGTATCAAGTGGGTGTGAGTTTCCCGCATCTCTGAATGTATCAGCTCTTAAACCATATTGAGTGGCCGTGTGCGTTTCCAGACGTTCCTGGCCTAAGGTGCTTTCTATTAGCTTGTGTGC
>JBBPCX010067801.1:0-12856 GCA_037974365.1 Hydrocynus forskahlii | reverse complement strand
CCTTTGGGATGAACTGGAACGGAGATTGTGAGCCAGGCCTTCTCGTCCAACATCAGTGCCTGACCTCATAAATGCTCCACAGAAAATATGGGGCACAAAAACTTGTGGAAAGCCTTCCAAGAAGAAGTGGAAGCTGTTATAGCTGCAACTCCATATTAAAGTCCATGTATTTGAACACAATGTCATTAAAGTCCCTGCTGGTGTAATGGTCAGGCATCCCAATACTTTTCCATATAGTTTATGTCCAAAATCTGTATTAACAAACCTCCAAATCTGACTCACCTTACAGTATTTATTGAAGGACTTACCTTAATCTTGCTCTGGATCAAACCAACATCTGGGTTGCTGAGAGTCCCGATGTCTAAATGCCTGCGTTGAGAGTAACAGCATGGTGAACAGTCGTTACATGGATTGTTACATTTTGCTGCCATCTGTTGTTCATTTAATGCACTGCTGTTCCATCTGTTATTGAGTCAGGTGTGTGCAGTGCAGCAACTAGAAAAACAAACTCATACTTACTTATGCAGCTCAGCCTGGTAAATATCAAGCTGCCTCAGCTCCTCAAACATGCCTGCATAGAAAAATTTATAACGTTATTATTGACTGTGCATTCCTATGTTTACTTTTAAATGATATTGCTCTGGCCACTTTATTTACCTTGTGCTTCCAGTCACTGGACACTTTCTTAGAAACACTCACCTTGTGTTTCCACTCACTGGACACTTTATTTGAAACATTTACCTTGTGTTTCCACTCAATGGCCGCTTCATTAGAAACACCCACCTTCTTAGCCCTAACTGCACCCCAGGCATCATATATTCATAATATTTGGATGGTCCATTCCCAGTCAGTGTCCATGACATAGTGGTCCACCAGCCAGAAAAATCCAGAAACTGACCACTGATGACCACAGATGGGACACAGTCTCTAACTGCACCAGCAAGGTGGAGCTACAAGGGCTGGTGTTTCCCATAAAGTGGCCAGTGAGTTTGATATACCCAAATAGAGACTAAATAGATTAAAGGTTTTTGCTGCATTTCATTTATGGCATCCTCTGTAACAATGCTCACAATGCTAGCATTATAGTAGCTAGCTAGCATTCAACAAAATGCTAACTGCACTGCAAAAATCATTGTTAAAAATATGTCAAATAAAAACAAACTAAGAAGTACTAGAAGCTAAATTATCTGCCAGAAGTATTTAGTGAGAAATTTTCACTTGTTAGGCTTTCTCAAAACATTTTATGTATCTTACATTGTCAAGTCAAAAATCAAGATTTGTTCAATCTTTTCAAGATTTTCTGTCTTGTTAAAATTAATTTTTTTGCAGTGTGCTTTTACAGCATCATTAGACAGACTGAAGGAAAGTGCCCACTGTATTTTTCCGTCCACACTTGGAGCTCCTTGGCCAGTTCGGGCACCACCAGGAAGGTCTTCCACCCCTGACGCTTCTTGGACTTCAGGATGTCCCCAAATATGTGGTCTCCAACGTAGAGGATCTCTTTCCCCTTCACATCCAGAAGTTCACAAATGACGTCTGAGGAACCTGAGGCAGGAGCAGCATCAGTACGGGAAAGTAATGGTGGGGTAAAGCGTTGTAGGTGCCAGTGATTATGATGTTCTGGACCTTTAACCAAGACCACCATGCCACACCTGACCTCTCTTTACTCTCCTAGTTATCTGAAACAGGTCTTGAGTTTAAATACCTCCAGAGTAGACCGTTCCGTGCTGCAGGTCTCCAGTGTACGTTCCTATCCTCAGATTCCCTGTGTTCTGGGAGATCAACATGAGACCGTTCAGAGCTGGTACTATGGTCTCTTGTGTTCTAATGTAGGCTAATGACTGATATCAGTTTTTTTAGATACAAACATACTTAAGAACATAAACACAAAACATAAAAGAAAGCATCATATCAACCTCAAGGCTACTGTTTAACAGTTAAACAACAAAAATAACAATAATATTTTCAGTCATCAATAATAATAATACCAATAATAAGAAGAAGACTCATGCATCACTACTAATAAAAATGGTATATTGTATGGTAAATTATAAAGGTAAATAATTGTAAGTGTTAATAGTTATATTATCATAGCAACAAGAACAATAATAGTAATCCTTATTGTCATTGCTATAGTTGTAATAGTGAAAAACTAGTGATGTATTTAAAGTATTGTAACTATCCATTCATGATAGAGGTCGATTTGCAAAATATTGCGTGGAGTGTTGAGTTTTTAACATGTTTCCTGTCTTGCAGTCAGATGCAGAAGTTTGGACATGTTTTCAAAGGGAAAAGTACAGTACAGAGCCTCTAAAGGAATGAACTTAAACATGGCACATTCCTGACAGTTTTAGTGCACAATTTCTACTTATTATCTAGTTTATTACTGTTCAAAAATATATAAGGTTTTCTATAGTACGTTAAAGTCTTATTTTCACGTAGAAAATCAACGAAATGTCATTTGACCAGGACTGCCCAAACTTTTCCACTTGACTCTAGACCATAATTGGACTGCCCACTGGTTTACCAAGAATAAAGTTCTGTATTGGGTTTAAATGAAGAACTCCAGATACACTGAAGCCAACTTGGTGAGTAGATCTCTGAGTGGCATCATACAAACAGAGGGGATGGAAATGGGGTATTGGTTTTATAAGTGGGCTGGTTTTTGTCTTTCAGTTGCCCCCCCCAAATTGGGTGTGAAATTGTATAAAGGGTCTAGTAAAAACCGTAGGCGTGCATTGCCAGCAGTTTGGACTTTAGGGTTCTTTAGGGTTCTCCACACTGTACTGTAACACACACACACCCACACACACACACCCACACACCCACATACACACCCACTGTGGGTCTGAGCAGACGAAAGAGAGGCATACCGTGTCCACCTGTCTGAGTACTGTCCCTTCAGCAAAAAATAACGGCTTCCGCGTATCCACCACCACCAGGTCAAAGTACGAGCGCCACAATCTCTTCGGGTTCTGGGCGAGAAAGTCAAGTAAAGTCATTCAGTGTGCTTTACTGGAATAAAAATAGAAGAAAAGAAAAGAAAACAGAAGAAATAAAAGAATACATAGAAAATCAATACGAGAAGACTAAAAGTGCAATGGAAGTGCAGATACTTAACCACTGCCTTTTCACACACATGAAGACATTTAATAAGAGCTGAACACTGAGCAACGGCACACTAATGCAAGATAATTCTTAAATTATTATGACTATACATCTATGGCAGAGTTCAACCTGGGGGAAACTTAGCACTTTCCTTAGAAAATTTGCTGGTGCTTGGTGGTCCTAAGCTTGATACAGAAGCCAAATAGAAGGTATGGAGACTGTAAATAATGGACTGGTGGCCTAGTGGGCGTTCGGAAGTCGTGGGTTCGAATCCCAAGACTGCTAGTGGCACCATCGAGGTACCCTTGAGTAAGGTACCGTCCCCACACACTGCTCCCCAGGCTCTGTGTTCCTGGCTGCCCGCTGCTTCACTTGGTGAATGGGTTTAAATGCAGAGGAAGAATTTCATGCTGTTCACTCTGTGTGCTGTGATGTGTTCACATATGACAGAATGGTCACTTCACTAATGAAATATAGATGAAAAAATAGCAAACAATACTGGAACTGTCATCTACAGCGCATCTAATGGGAGTTAACCTCTCTGCTATAGGAAAAAGCAATATACTGTATACAGAAAGAAATATAACAAATTGGTTTATGCAGTATGGAAACAATGCAATTATATTGTTTTATATAAACCCAAATATCCAAACTGTATTTGTTTATGAAAGACCTATAAAGTTGTGAGGACTGTATTTACTTTTTTGAAGTATAATACTTTTTTTAATGTGGTCAGGCAAAACGAATAAAGATGACCCCGTCCCCCATTAGAATGTGAATGTAATATAGCTTTAAAGCTGATTTGAGGTACTCATGTTTGGATTACGGACCATACCAGAGCTGGGCACCGTACTATTTTTTTATATTATAGCAACTTTACAGGTCAGCAGGAACGAAGACACCACATTTATTTATCATTTCTATACAATAAAATATAAAATAACGAGAAATAATCCAACATTCACACCGACGGATACTTTATTTTGAAAGCTGCTCACCTTTGACCCAGGTGGAGAATCCAATAAATATTTCATGATGCCCTGAATGGGGGGAAAATATGACACACGTCAGGTCGTTTAAACCAAACACCTGATCAATCAGTTTTTCACTCAATTTAATTAATCATTATGTTTAGTTATTAGGTTTTTTCTATGAATTTCATAAGAAGTTACAGAAAGAAACTTTATGGATACACACGTATAGAATATATAATACATAACTATGGTATAGATAATAGAAAAATATAATGCAAACTGAATGCAGAGCAAAGTTATAATCACTTGCAAATTTCTATCTCACTTGCCTCTGTGTAGTTGTAGTCACTGTTGGTTGCCAAAAACACCTTTGCAACATGCTTTATCCGACTCAGCAGTTCAGGAACCCGTGGCTAAAACACAGAGAGAATGATGTATGTTTATAAACCCATCAGCCATAACTTGAGTCTTGAGCCCCTCATTTCTTTCTGTTTTGCTTTGAATCACCTTGGTGGTGCAAAAATATTATTTTATGCATCACAAACGCAAAAATCTTTGGCGTATTCAATGGTTTAAATGAAAGAAATGGGAACAAATGTTTTACTGTGACAGGCTGCAAAGTGCTTAATGATACAAAGTGTCTAGATAAAGGATTCAGCACCACCAGTATACTGATCACCGCCTGATCATCTGGAATCATCTGCACCTGTTTCTTCACTGGTTCAGGCCTTAAGTTAAATGTGCTTTGTTCTGCTTGAATGATTCATATGTAGGTCACTGTGTGTCTTAACAAACAAAAATCATTCCTCTGAAACTGGTCAGGATCAGGGACTGGTTTGAAAATGAGAGCCTGTGAAAGTCCTTCAGGAAGCCTGGAGAACTGTTCAGCAAGACCACATTAAAATACAAGAAAGCCTGGCTCTTTGGAAGCAAAATATGAAGCCTGTGTTAGCCCTTCATCAGTGGTCAGTTTCTGGATATTTCTGGGTGGTGAACCACTCTCAAACTAGCAGTGACAAGTTAAGTGTTTCTAATAAAGTGGCCCATGAGTGGAAGCACAACGTGGATGTTTCTAATAAAGTTATCAGTGTGTGTATGCCTTTTTAACCTCATCATCACTTACATCTCTGATAACATATTTCTCCAGGTTCTTCAGTGTTCTCTCCTTAAGGCTCCCCTGTGGGTGGAACAGGCAGCATTAGAGGACTGCAATCAAAACCAGATTCATCTGAACCTGCCTGCTGTTAAAGTGAACGCCGGGCTAGTTTCACTACATTTGAGTGTCTTTCCTGGTGTCAGTCAGGATTAAAGGAACATGCTGGTGTTTTTCAAGTTTGCCAGCATGCAGCCAATCACAAAACAAGCATTTCAACTGTGGTTCCCTGTACTCTGCAAAAGAACCAGAACCTTTCGACTGGAAATAACAGAAGGAATTCAGCAGTTTTAACTCTAAGAACGTGAGCTGTATGGATCTTTGCCTGAAGCACAACAAATGGCGAATCTTTGTCATATGGCCAAACAGCTCCTTATATGGAAATTCCCACGGTTTGTGTTGATGCTTGAGGCATCAGACGTCATGCTTAGCTTTTTTTGGTGTTCCTGTGTCATTCAGAACCAAAGTTAAAAAACATGTAATAATAAAAGCTACTGGGATGTTATACGCGCCATCGCATGTAAATGCTCATAAAGAACAAAAGTGGCCAAATTTCTTTTAGTTTAGGTCTTAGAAACAAACAGAAAAACACAAGATCTTTGAACCCGGGAGAACTTTCAGGATAGTCTTCGCCCATAAGTGGGTGGGGAAAACCCACAGAGCGAGGGGGTCTGGAGAGCGGCCGAGTGAAAGAGCAGCAAACAGTGAGAGCGTAGGAGAGCAAACACCGATTTTAGACTGTTTACACCGTTTATATTTGTTGATCAGATTTTACTAATACACTCTGAGTTCTAATGTTACTAGAAGCTACTGAGTACTTTCTTCAGCATCTTCTCACTGCTGTCTGTTATTTTGAGTCAGTAGGTTTTCTGTTCTTTTTTCATTTCAGATTAGGGTGAAACACTAGAATATTCCTTTATATGAGTACAATGTAATGACTGATTTGTATGTGCAGTGTTGGACAAGTATCGAGCCACTCCTCATTTCTTTACATATTGCTTTGAATCCACTTGTTGGTACATTTAATTCCTGGTTGGTACATTGAATACTATTTAATTCCTGTCAAACTGTCTCATCTTTGGTATATTGAGTCGATTAAATGAAAGAAATGGGAACAATGTGCAAAGTGCCTAAAGATCTTAACAAACTGGTCAGGTTCAGGGACTGGACTGAAAATGAAAGTCCTTCAGCAAGCCTGAGGAACTATTCCTCAAGACCACATGGAAGCAAAATATGAAGAAATGAGGGGTAGCATAAGACAGTACTATATTTGTGTGCGTGTGCGTGTGTGTGTGTGTGTGTGTGTGTGTGTCTGCTTACTGTGTCATGAAGGTAATTCATAGCATCTCGCACGTCCTGAAACATGCTTTTGTAAGACATGAAAAGGTCACCGTGCTTAAAACCCAGCGGACAGCTGGAGAAGGAGAGAGAGACAGAGGGAGACAGAGAGAGAGAGAGAGAATGGCTCTGACTGAAACATTTAAAATAGATTGTATGTTATAGGACATTATTCAAACTGATTTACGAGCCAGCCAGTCACAATGCACAGCCACCCAGCACCCCTTTAACAAGTTACTGTAATAATAATAATAATAATAATAATAATAATAATGCATTGTATGTCAAAGAATATCACCATGTGTCTAGAATAAGAAGGCCACTGACATCCTTATAGAAAGAAGGTAAAATGGACCAGGTTCTGGTGTGTTGGAGGGGAGGCCCGTTGGTGGGAGGTCTTTATTTATAGGAAGTGTCAACACCTTAAGCATCTAAACTGATCATCTTCAGAAACCCACAGTCATTAGTTGAAGTAAAGGAAGTAAATGAATGAAGCTGCAGGAGAGGTAAATGAAGGAAAAGCTTCTTCTGAAGATCCTGCACTCACTTCTGGTATCTGGTGCAGCTGGTGAAGAAATCCACGAGGCAGGCGTACAGATAGGTTTCTGTAGAGAGGTCAGATCTCCTTAGTCAAAGTCTTTAATTTTCTCTTTAATTTATTGTAACTCTATTATACAGTCTCATAGATATTTCACTACATGTTGGACTTGTATAACTGTGTATGTCACAAATAAAAAATCATGAATCTTGAATCAGGATCACACTGAGTGTTTGGGGGGATTTGGGTAAAGAGAGCAAAGCAAATTGTTCTCTCTTTTACTCCAAACCACAGGTGGCACTGATTATACTTGTGCCACTCAGGAATCTCCCATTTATTTGTTTTAAACTATTTAAAAACTAGCACCTCGTGTGAACATATATATACAGTGGGGGAAATAATTATTTGACCTGCTGAATTTGTAAGTTTGCTGACTCACAAAACAATGAACAGTCTCTAATTTATGAGGTAGTTTCATTTTATGGAGAATATCAACCAAAAATCAAGAAAAAAAACATGTTACATAGAAGTTATAAATTGATTTGCATTTCACTGAATGAAATAAGTATTTGATACCCAAGCAAAACACGACTTGGTGCTGGGTGGAGAAACCCTTGTTGGCAAGCAGAGCAGTGACGTTTCTTGTAGTCGGTCACCAGGTTTGCTCACATCTCAGGAGGGATTTAGGCCCACTCCTCTGCAGACACTCTAAATCCTTTAGGTTTCTTGGCTGCTGCTTGGCAACTCGAGGTTTCAGCTCCTTCACAAATTTTCTGTAGGACTGAGGTCTGGAGACTGGCTAGGCCACTCCAGGACCTTAATGTGCTTCTTCTTTAGCCGCTCCTTTGCCACCTTGGCAGTATGTTTTGGGTCACTGTCATGCTGGTAGACCATCAACAACCCCTCTTCAGTGTTCTGGCTGAGGGAAGGAGGTTCTCATCCAAGATTTTATGGTACGTGGCCCCATCAATTGGCTCCTCAATGCGGTGAAGTCATCCTGTACCCTTAGAAGAAAAACATCCGCAAGCACAATGCTTCCACCTCCATGCATGACTGTGGGGATGGTGTTCTTCGGGTCACACTCAGCATTTCTCATCCCCCTAATTTTGGTCTCATCTGACCACAGCACTTTCTCCCAAGCCTTCTCTGATATATTTAGATGTTCACTGGCAAACTTAAGATTGTCTGTACATGTGCCTTCTTGAGCAGGGGGACCATGTGGGCACTGTAAGATTTCAATCCATGATGATGATGTGTGTTATCAATGGTGTTCTTAGTGATCCCAACTGCTATCAGATCATTAACAAGCTCCTCCCGTGTAGTTCTGGGCAGATCCCTCACCTTTCTCATGATCATCCTCACCCCATGAGGCAAGATACTGCATGGAGCTCCAGACTGAGGGCAGCTGATGGTCATTTTATATTTGTTCCATTTCCGAATAACTGCACCAACTGTTGTCACCTTCTCACCAAGCTTCTTGCTGATGGTCTTGTAACACATTCCAGCCTCGTACAGGTCTACAATCTTGTCCCTGACGTCCTTTGACAGTTCTTTGGTCTTGCCCATGGTGTTGGAGAGGTTGAAATGGAAGAAACTGATTCTATGGACCAGTGTGCTTTATACACATAATGAGTTAAGATGAGGAGTATCTGTAATTGATAGACTGATTGTAATCTGTGTGCATCATGGACACACAGCCAGTCTGTGGGAGCCAGAAGTCTGGATGGGTTTTTGGGGATCAAATACTTATTTCACTCAATGACCTGCAAATCAATGTATAACTTTTATGATATTCTGTCTCTCCCTATAAAAATGAAACTACCTCATAAATGAGTCTGCAAACTTACAAATTCAGCAGGGGATCAAATAATGATTTTCCCCCACTGTACACACACACAAACACACCTGTGTGTTGGTTTTCCCCCACTTCTGACATTTCTGTGCGTTTATGTAATTAAAAAAACAGCCACAACTAATTTCTTCACATTTTCTAACCATTATCATGTAGAATTATACCGACTGTTCCTGTGTCTTTATGACTGTTACATGTAAATGAGCTCTGTTCTGACTGTCATCCAAAAAAGGACCCTGAAACACGCCTTATAACTTAAAGGTGAATGGGTCGGGCCAAACTGCTGGAAAGATGTATGTAAATACTTTATCTTGGGTTTTGTAATGTCACAGAAAGGGAATTCAGTATAGTATAGAGGTTAAGACTGGAAGACACTGCACAAAAACAGATCAGGAAAGTGATGATTTCTCTGGGTTATAGAGGAAGGTGTGTTGCCTGATTGTACCTGAGAGGTTGAAGAGTGTGTTGAGGATATAGAATCGCTCTGTGTCGTCTCTCTGGATGAATTTGTTGGGGTAGTACTCATGGATCTCCGCTCTGCAAACACACACACACACATCGGCAGAGCATTAAATGAGCAGTTTGGTGAAAAAAATAATGTACAGAATTTTCCTACAGACCCCAAATGTTTGGGTAAATAACTGGTCAAATAACACATTTTATTGCTTTTCTTAAAGAAACATTACTACAGTTAGCAAAGGGAAAAAAAAAATCTACAAATTTTAATGCTAATTTTCATTTTCATTTTAAGGCAAATGCCCTGTTTGGAAAATGGGTCCCCGATAGCCATTCATATCCTCCTACAAATTCTGCTTCTTCAGTTTGCAGCTGAAGCTACAATGCTAATGTATTTAATAAATATGTCAATAGTCATCTGCATTGTTTGAATAAAAGTACACTTCCAAAACCTCACTCAGACTGCTCAAACTACTCCCTGCTCTTCATTAAGGAGGATCAGACTTGTTGATGTGGTTTCACACGTAGTATTCCTTACTATGAGCTGTAAAAATGAACTAAATTTCAATGTTACAGGCAATTATTTCAGACACCAGGGCTATTTATGTTTATCTTGTCACAAATACTGATTCTAGATTAGCGATATAGCTCCTGAGGTGGTTCACGAAAACAGACACTGTTGTGTAACAGGTTCCACCCTGAAGTTGAGTTAATTTTTACAGCTCACAGTCATACTGTGTCCTAAACCATGTCCAGCTCTTCACTAAGGTGGATCAGATATGTGGATGTGTTTGGATGACTATTGACTTCGGGTGTTAGCGACATCAGCCACATAGCTATAGCTCTAAACTAAAGAAAGAAATTTTGATTCCAAACATGAGTTCAACTACATTTGAGGTGTAGATTTGCTGTTTTCCAAACTGTTCCTTTAACACACAGCTGGAAGTTTCTCCTGCGAATGAGTCACTGCGGACTGAATCTGATTCAGCAGCTAATCACAGCTAATCACCTGCTTAATGAGGCCAAACATACACTGCTCCCCCCCACACACACACACACGCACGCACACACACACACACACACACTCTCCAAACCCCACACACGCCACCACACTGCCTCATTAGCGAGAGCCGGAGGGAGCTGAGAGGAATCAGCTGTACGGTGACGCAGTTCACACACAATTAAACCGCGCTGCTTCTCTGACAGACCAACACATCAGAGGAGCACAAAAATAACCACAGAGATCAATCAGGAAAATGCAAAGATCCAATGGTCAATTAGCATTTATTAATATGTTTGATCATTTGAGTGTATGCAAATGTTTGGGCAAAATAACACATTTTAGTGATTTTCTAAGAGAAAAGTTAGTACAATGTTTCCATATAAAAAAAACTAAATCTGACACTTTTCTACAAATTTGAATGAACCATCAGGGTGCACCATCAGGACAGGCAAACCAGGACAGGCAAACCAGTCAACCCATGCAACACCATAGCTGTAAAGCGCTAAGATATTACAAACAATAACAATAGTGGACTGACTGAAAGGGTGCTTTTGTATGCACCATATTTACTTTTGTTGTTAAATAAATGGTAATATTCAAACTTACAGAAATTGCAGAAACTATTTTCGCTTTCAACAAAACATGTAATTTGCCAACCTTTCATATACATATGGGTCTATTGTCCTTGTTTAATCTAAAATGGCCAAAAACGGTCGTGGGTAACACTGCTAGCTTTGCATTAGCATAACACAAATTCTATTATAGAGGCACAAACAGAAATTAGTTTTATCAAAATAGTGTTTTAAGGCTGGGAGGTTTAGCTCTAAGGCATTGTTTGGTGAACTCATTTTAGGGTCCATGGTGGGTCCGTAGGGGGTCCATGGTGGGTCCATGATGAGTCCATTATGAGGCCATGGTGAGTCCATGTTGGTTTCATGGTGACTCCATGAGAAGTCCATTGTGGTCCATTATAGGCCCCCTGTGTGTTTGTTTTGGGCCCATGATGGGTCCACCATGGGCCCCTACTAGGTCCATGATAAGTATGTGTTTATATAATGTGTTTGTTTTGGGTCCATTATGCATCCACTGTGTGTTCATTATGGGTCCATGAGGGGTCAATTGTGGGTTTATTGTTGGTCTATTGTGGGTCCATGGTGGATCCAATGTGGATTCATGATGGGTTTATGGTAGGTCTATTATGGGTAAGTTATGAGTCTATGAAGGGTCCATGGTGTCTCCCTTATGGGACCATGATGGCTGGAAAATGTTTGTAATAGTGTAAACCTCACTACTTACTTGTACACTTTGGGCCTGTAGTGTACGTGTAAATCTAAAAGTACCAGAAGCCTCAAGGCCATCTGTCTTTCACCTATGAAACCTGACACTTTCTCATAAACTAACCCTCACAAACAGAAAATACCCACAAGGCCACACGGTCTAATCCCCCTGCATCCCACCGGATCCTGTAGTGTTTCTTGCCTTTGTCCAGGTCTCGCCCAGTGAGGATACAGAAAGGTTAAAAATAGAGCAGCCGGATTATTTCCAAGCATCTATTTCTCTCAGGCATCCCATTGCATTCTTGTGATGAACCAGTTCCCGGCACTACAGCTGTGCAGGACTTTGTTCTGAGCGTAGTCTGTGTGTTCTGTATATATATATATATAAAACCACACACAGAATTATACATAGACTCATACCTGTCTGCATGTGCTTTACAGAAGCAATAAAAAACACAGGCACTTGATTAGTTTCCTGTGACATCATCTCCTCCTTCAGCATCAGCCCATCCATCTCTCTCAATGTACTGCCTCTAACGTCCTCCAGGACAAAAACTCTACACTGTAAAGTCCTGCGTTTTCAGCAGGAGGTTCAAAAGCTTTTTAAAAGAATATCTACACACACTTTCAAATGTTTTTCTACATTATCAGGACATAAAATCACACATACACAAACACACACACAAACACACTAACTCACCCTCTGAGGTAGAAGAAGCCGTGTGTGCACACCAGGATGTTTCCATGTGAGTCCACCTTCAACAGATTTCCATAGGTTGAGTCATACACCAAACCACTGCAAACAGAACACACACACACACACACACACACACACACAAAACACACACACAGCATGGTGTCTTCAGGGATCATTCTTCTACATTTACAATTTGGGCCATTTTATGAATTAAAACCAGTCCACATTCAATGTGTTGATCGTTTGGAAGGTGGTAATGACCCATTCGTTTAACCGTTCTTCAACCAACACAAAACACCTCCAGACTGTCCACAGTTCACTTCAGCAGGGCCAAACTGCTGTCAGTCAAGTTGATTTATGTAAACACGCCCATGGTTGTGACATCATAGGCACAGCAACTTCAAAAGGGCAGTCTTTTTCCAGCTTAATGCCCGCACATGGTCCAGGGAGTGCATTGCTT
>JBBPCX010067800.1:0-12857 GCA_037974365.1 Hydrocynus forskahlii | reverse complement strand
AGAGAGAGAGAGAGAGAGAGAGGGAGAGAGAGAGAGAGAGAGAGAGAGAGAGAGAGAGAGAGAGAGAGAGAGAGATAATTTTCACATGTTGGAACATGTTCATGTGATAAGACGCCTGCTCATGCTCTGCCTTTATGTTTTGTTCTTCATATTCATTTATAAAGGTCACATTATTGATTTGTTGTTAAAAAGAAAACACAGCCATTCCAGTTGAAGGATATTTCACATTTATAGTACACAGTGTACAGTGTATAATGTATAGTGTGCAGTGTATAGTGCATAGTATACAGTGTACAGTTTATATTAATGTAGTGTAGTAGTGTATAGTATGTAGTGTAGTAGTGTACAGTGTGCAGTGTATGATGCATAGTGTATAGTGTACAGTGTATAATGTATATTGTATAATGTGTAGTGTACAGTGTACAGTCCATAGTGTAGTAGTGTATAGTGCATAGTTTATAGTGCACAGTGTACAGTGTGTAGTGTAGTAATGTATAGTGCATAGTTTATAGTACACAGTGTACAATGTGTAGTGTATAGTGTACGGTGTATAATGTATTTTTAAATTACACAGATATTTACAATACGGATGTGAAAGCGAATGTTTCTGACCGTACTGGTTATAATGCCACTCACTGGACCCCTTTTTTCTTGTGAGGTCAGCACTCATCAAACCTTTTAGCTGTTTAAAGCACCTATGAGCCAAAAGAGGGTCAGAGGTCAGATCACTGTATAAACCTGCTCCTCATACCCAAGAGGACACTGTGACGGAGATAAAGCTGGGCATTCACTCACCTTAAAATTGTATTTTTGCTGTAAAACCTGTCATAAGAATGGTACTGGACTGCTGGATTTTTGACCCTTGGGGACAAACAGTGTAAAAGTAGAAAAATGAGATATGTTTTAAATAGAAAAATAAAATATTCAGTAGAAAAATATTTTTAGTACAGGTAGAACGTATCGTGAAGTGTAGTGTAGTGTATATTGTAGTGTGGCACAATGTATAGTGCAGCGGTGTGTGTGGTATATAGTGTGCAATGTATTGTGTACAGCGTAGTGTTTAGTGTATAGTCCATAGTGTAGTAGTGTACAGTGTGCAGTGTATAGTGCACAGTGTACAGCGTATAGTACAGTAGTGCATAGTGTACAGTGTATAATGTATAGTGCATAGTGTATAGTGTATGGTGCAAAGTGTATAGTGTACAGTGTATAATGCATATTGTATAATGTATTGTGAACAGTGTACAGTCCATAGTGTAGTAGTGTATAGTTTATAGTACACAGTGTACAGTGTGTAGTGTATAGTGTACAGTGTATAATGTATAGTGTGTAGTGTATAGTGTATAGTATACAGTGTACAGTTTATATTAGTGTAGTGTAGCATGCCGTGTACAGTGTGCACAGTGTACAGTGTATAATCCATAGTGTAGTAGTGTACATTGTAGTAGTTTTTAATATATATTTATAGTACACAGTGTACACTGTGTAGTGTAGTAGTGTATAGTGTACAGTGTACCGTGTATTGTACATAGTGTATGGTTTATAGTATATAGTGTATAATGTATAGTGTATAATGTATAGTGTACAGTGTATGGTGCAAAGTTTGTAGTGTACAGTGTATAATGTATAGTGTATGATGTATAGTATTCAGTGTACAGTCCATAGTGTAGTAGTGTATAGTGTATAGTTTATAGTACACCGTGTACAGTGTGTAGTGTAGTAGTGTATAGTGTAGTAGTGTATAGGGCATAGTTTATAGTACACAGTGTACAGTGTGTAGTGTATAGTGTACAGTGCATAATGTATAGTGTGCAGTGTATAGTGCATAGTGCACAGTGTACAGTTCATATTAGTGTAGTGTAGTAGTGTATAGTATGTAGTCTGCAGTGTATAGTCCATAGTGTAGTAGTGTACAGTGTAATAGTTTTTAGTATATATTTATAGTACGGTGTACGGTGTGTAATGTAGTAGTGTGTAGTGCACAGTGTGCAATATATGGTGCATAGTGTATAGTGTACAGTTTATAATGTATAATGTATAGTGTTCAGTGTATGGTGCAAAGTGTATAGTATATTGTGTATAATACATATTGTATAGTGTGTAGTTTACAGTGTATGGTGCATAGTGTATAGTGTACAGTGTGTAATGAATAGGGTATTGTGTTCGGTGTAAAGGAGATGTAGATGCTCCAGTAGTGTTGCTGTAAATCTCTTTCTCTTTTTCTTAATGTGAAATATGCTCAGTCTGTAACTGTGAGATTATGGGAAGGCATCCCCTGACTTTACGCAGGCAGTGTGTGTGTGTGTGTGTGTGTGTGTGTGTTTGTGTTTAAGGGGTAGGTTTTCTCCTGTCCACTTCACTTGAAACAAAAATGACCCAAACAGCCCAAACACACTCCCACCTACCCGTCCCATGACCATGAGGAGGCATGTGCTGCTGACAGCTAAGTTTAGCTCTCATCTCATGAAGGCCACCCAGACAAAACACAGAACCTGCCCTGTACCATGACACGCACACACACACACTCAAACTCACACCAACAAACATGCACACACACACTCACACTCGCACCAACAATCACACAAACACACACACACTACATGTGACATGTGCAGCTACACAAGCTCTTCTGAACCTGATTGGACTACTTATGTCTCCCATACTAATTAAAAATCAAAATTCTCCTCAGCAGTTTGACTTTAACTTAAATGGTCAGACCCTTAAAGTAAACTGCTTTATGGTTCCATATCTGCTGTAAATGATTCAGTAACTGCTATAAATGAATCAGTAACTACTATGTGGGATTCAGTAAGTTCTGTAAATGATTCAGTACCTGCTATAAAAGATTCAGTATTTGCTTGAATGATTCAGTACCTAGTATACATTATTCAATAACTACTACAAATAATTCAGTATCTACAATGAATGTATATACTATTTGTATTCTGTATTGATTATACTTTTGATTTAATTCTGTACTGCTATAAATCTTTAAATAACTAATTTAAATTATTAATTACTGGCTATAAATAATTCGGTAACTGCTATAAATGATTCCGTAACTGCTATGATTGATTCATTAACTGCTTTAAATGATTTGGTAACTGTCACCAATGATTTAGTATGTAATATAAACTACACATACACTAGACATATAAAATACATACACTAGACAATCATAATTGCTGAAAGAACCAAACTTTTAATGTTAGTTAATGTTATGAGACTTTTTTCAAAATAATTGTGGAGCATTTCTATTGGTCCATTTGTCATGAAATCCTCAAGTAATGTAAAGGACAGCTGTCGCTTTCCAGAGTAAAACATGACAAAAGGAGACCAGAACACTAGACCAGATTCTGTTTGTGTCTGTGTGTGTGTGTGTGTGTGTGTGTGTGTGTATGTCTTTTTGTAGAAGAGAGAGAGAAGATAAAGTGTCTCTGGGATAAAAAATGAAAGCTTGAAATCTATGGCCCATAAACAGTGACATATCTTTCTCTCACAAACCTACAGAACATTTTTTACACATTTTCACTGATCTTATTTGGGAATATTAGCTTGGCTCTGCTTGATGTTACACGAACAACGAGAAAAGGCTCACCACTCCAGCTGTGTCCTGTTGCTTTATTTGGCGAACAATTTGCTGGCTTCACAGAAAGAGGGGTGTTAATCTCTTTTTATTGGTTTGTTGATGTTGGAGCTTGTCGGACATTATTAAACCTCGGGACTGAACTGTCCAGGCTCATCCTTCCGCACTGATCGGCCTCTTTCTTCCAGAAAAGAGCCAAATCTGGATTCCCAGGGTACAGTATTGTCTGGAGAATCAAACCCACAGCAGAAGCAGACCAGGCCATTAAAATCAATCAAACACAGAGTCAGCAGGGTTGGATGTCATTGTCCCTCTTCCATGCTGCACGTGACCCACATGAGTTTCTCTCATTTCCTCACACACATCATGAATACAGGCAGCACCGTGAGAACTGGGCCTTGAGACTGAAATCAGATCTTGTCATGGACACAGTCAGAGTCATGAAGTGGCCTTTAGAGGGGCAGGTGATCTAGTGGAGGAGCCCCCCACTGTCAGGGGCATGAAAATCTTTGTGGCGCTTGAGAGGACATGTTGGAAGAAAAAAAAATTGTTAAAAAATATAAATAAAGAGATGGTGGATGGGGCAATAATGAAAAGGTTTGTCGACATGGGTGGGGTACAGTGGATGAAGGTGATGATAGTACATAGTAGGGGATTGTGGATTGGGCAATAACTAAAACTTTGGTTGACTGGGATGGTGGATAGGACAATAATGAAAAATTGGTTAGGGGTCATGGTGGATTGGACAATAATTAAACATTTTGACTGAGGGAAGGGGGGCGGTGGATGGGGTGATAATTGAAGGACTGGTAAAAGAGGGTGGTGGACGGGGTGATAATGAAAAACTGGTAATGAGGATGTAGAGAATATGGTAGAAGGGGCGATAATGAAAAGGTTTGTCGATGGGGTGAGGGTTTGTGAATGGAGATGATGATAAATTGGTAAAAGAGAGTGGTGGATGGGGCGATAATGAAAACTTTTGTTGACTGAAGGAAGGGTGGAAGGTGGATGGGGTAATGATGAGAAGTTTGACAACATGGGAGGGGTATCGAGGATGAAGGTAATAATACATTGGTAAAAGAGATCGACGGACGGGGCAATAATGAAAACTTTTGTTGACTGGCGGATGGGGCGATAATGAAAAACTGATTTGGTAAAGTGGGAGGGTGAACGGGGCAATAATGAAACAGTTTTTTGACAGGGTTGCAGGAGTTACTGTGGATGAGGTCCCAGCTTGGATCACTTTTGTATTAATTTTGTTTTTTGCATATTTAATACTTCTTGGCCCCACCCTGATTATTTGTTTCTTTTATATGTTAAAACCTGTTAATCCTAATGCAGTCATATTAAGTAATCACAATAAAATCGGCGTAACAACTTTCTACCTGCTCCATTAGCCTTGTCCCTCCGGAGCAGAGTTGATTAACTGCTTTAGGGTTGGGGGGGGTAAATGAGATTTTTTTGGGGTGAATCCTTTAGGCTCCTAAGCAACCAGGAAATTATTTAAGCACGTCTCAAACACCTCTCAGAGAAGGAACAGCCTACAGGAGAGAGAGAGAGAGAGAGAGAGAGAGAGAGAGAGAGAGAGAGAGAGAGAGTGAGAACGAGAGAGAGAGAGAGAAGGGGGGGAGAGAGAGAGTTAGAAAGAGAGAGCGAGAGAGAGAGAGGTAGAAAGAGAAAGAGAGAGGGGGAGAGAGAGAGAGGTAGAAAGAGAGAGAGAGAGAGAGAGAGACAGAGAGGTGTAGAGAGAGAGAGACGGACAGACAGAGAGAGACAGACAGAAAGAGAGTGTGAGAGAGAGAGGTAGAGAGAGACAGACAGAGGTAGAGAGACAGACAGACAGACAGAGAGAGTGAGAGAGAGGGGAAGAGAGATAGGGTGAGAGAGAGAGAGGTAGAGAAAGATGTTAAGGTGAACAGAGAGTCTCTGGTCTGTGTCAGAAGTGACAGCTGTGTCGAGTTGACTCCCTCCCTTCACTAAACGAAGTCACGAGAGATTAAATGTGGCTGTGTGTGACTGGACGAGATGAGAGACTGCTCTCTTTCTCTCTTTCGCTCTTTCAGGGACCCGACTCTCCGACACCCGTTTTCCCCTTTCTCCTTTTTTTTGTAAATGGGACTTTTCGTCCTGCACAGCTTTCTTTTCATATATCTTCTGCCAGGAGACACGCAGGCAAACGGACGGAGCTACTCTTTCCGATCTCTGACATTTTTAAACGTGAAATCTTCGTAAAAGTTTTTTTTGCATTATTTATTGACTTATTTATCTGTTTATTTATTTTGAGTCTCTGGTTGGGCTCGCGCGCGTAGCCTTGGCAACCGCTCTCGCCTCGTCCCTGCAGTTGTTGTTGTCGTTATTTTTTTGTTTTTAATTTTATTTTCGTCGCTTCCCAAGCCTCTCTGTCTTTCGTTTCTCCTTTATTTCTTCCTCCCCTGGCCGTGAAAGCCCTTGCCGGGCAGCCATGTGCTCCTGCACCTCGCCAGCCTCCTCCACCGCCTCTCCGTGACTCAAGGCTTGTTTTTTTTTTTACATTTTAAAGGGTATTTTGAGATATTTATGAAAAAATGCCGGTTCGTCGTGGTCACGTCGCCCTCCAGAACACATACCTGGACACCATCATCCGCAAATTCGACGGACAGAGTAAGAGAAACAACTTTTCTCCTTCTGTATCTTCCCTCCTTGTGTCTCACTGTATCAGATACGATACGAACCCCTGTCTCCATCTGGCTTGTGCTACCATATGGCTTTCTATTTCCAATTTCATCTTCTCCATAAAAACTACACTACCAGTCTACAGTTTCTGCACACCACAGTTTGTTTAGGCTACCATTTATTTCATAAACTGCAGTGTTTTATTCTTGTTAAACACTGGGGAGTTGTTGAATGAACAACTATAAAAGTTTTCTTTATAACATGGAAAGAATACGTAACATTTTTACAACCACTTATCCATTTATGTCATTAACTGCAGGGTTTTATTTTTGGAAAGCTGTTGAGTGAACAGCTAAAAAGGAAAAGATGTCAAAATAAAACAAGTTTCCTTTATAAGATGAAAGAATCTGTAACAGTTCATGTCTGACATCCTATTAACTGGTTGTGTGGTGACGCAGAGTCAAATTTGAGACTGTCCCTTTTTAAACGCATTCGTTAACTGTTTCAGCATTGTTAATAGCTTGTTAAAAGTCTAACACTCGATCCACATTATAATTCGAATTACATTAGGTGGCTTTCGGTAGGTGATGAATGAAAAAATATGGCATTTTCTGGTTAATACAGGTGCTCAGATGGTGAACATACCATAAATGTATTCGTTAGCAAAGCAAATATTAAGTACGTGTATATGTGCACACAAAAACCTTTGGTGGAATTGTATAACCAGAATCATGGCGTATTTATTTATGTTTTTTAAATATAAACAGAATAAGGAGAGTGTTTTTAAATATTATAACACCTATGTTTAATAATATGGGGGTAGCGCATCTCATTAGGCCAATGTCCCTTATCAATTAATGCTTCCAATGCAGAATCACTTTAGATTACACCAGTATTCACTCCATCTATGCATAAGTTTCACTCACAAAGTCTTGAACAGACACTCCAAGTAATATAAAGTTATGGGTGTGAAAAGAAAGGCCAAGGCTGTGTAAAATACGCAAAGCAGCACATTTCAATAGGTACCACAACTCTTCTGAACACCATTTTACTGCTTTTCAAATTCAGTTTCATGTGTGAACGCAGCTGCTTGTCTCTCGGCTTCCACCATCTTCACATGTCAAAACTCTAGTTTGTGTGTGAGTTACCTACACAGACCAGCATTAGCACACTAGCTCTAAACGACTCATTCCCATTCAGCCCCATCAGAGCAAAGTCAGCAAGTGTTTTGCTGTGGTGGAAGCCTAGCGTACCGCCATACAAAATACCTATATTATTTTAACATCAAACCAGTGCTGAACTAAAACAATAGCTGCTGAACACTTTATATGCTGCATTTACATCATTTTCTCATGTGAAAACTGCACCTTCAGAAACACCTTCACAGGCCACTTAGACTTGCAGGCAGCTTTCCAAGCTAAAAATAAGCTCCTGAGCCACCATATAACATCTGTCCCCTCCATGAGAGAACGTTTCAAGGACGTAGTGCTTTATGATACTTTCCTGGTACTGTTGATTGTGCAAAATAGTAAAACGTGGCGTAACTCTGTGTGACTGAGTCAGATCCCCTGGATTTCAATGAACCCAGAGCAGGAAAACCTGAATTTGTGAGACCTTGTAGATGTGCAATGATTACAGTGTGCTCTGGATTTGGTTTGCAAATACATGCTATTAGGTAATAATGAAAAAACAATGCAAATTGTCTTAATGTCTAAATGACAAAAATGTAAATTGGCCTTGTCCTATCATATGACCTGTGTATGTGTGTGTGTGTGTGTGTGTGTGTGCACTCTCATTTCTCTTCTCAGAAGACTTCCTGTGGTTTTCACGCTAATAGTATCAGTTGTTAAATTTTTGGCAGTTACACTTAAACCGAAAGAAGTGTTGAGGAGTCAAATGTGCACAAATGTTCCGCTGACCCAAGTGCATCAGACCAGACATGTTTAGATTCCAAGTTATACTTCTTAAGTTCGGCACTGGAGCTATGAGACTAGAATTGCTAATACTACACTACGAAACACAATGTTCTTAAAATGTGTTTAACCCTACCTTAATTTACCCCTGAAAATACACCAGACCAGTTAAATGGGGTTACAGATCACAGTAAATGTATATTTGCAAGTTTTTAGTGAGCGTTAAGGTCCTCCTGTAAAAGGTTCTGACAGTTCAGACACAGCTGAGGTGTGGATCCGGCCTGACGCATCATAGCTGTTCTTTTAATAGCAGTCCCACACGTGTTCATGTCCAGAGGGTTTTGTGGAAAATGACTGATTATCTCTCTGTAACATAAAGCTGTATGGCAGGAGGGCTGTATCACCAAGATGATTGTAATCTGGGTTTGATAATAAAAGGCTGTCCAGCCCAGCACCACTAAGCTTTCTAGTTTTAACAAGTGCTTCTCTAGGGAGCTGTTAGGCCTGTGTCTGAATCTCCTCTGGCACAGCCACGATCACGCAGCAGCACCACACGTTTTATTTCATTACCCTGATCTGCAGCACAAACTAGTGTCAGAAAGAGCTATTTTTAACATTACCCCTGCGGTCCACACATCAGATGCCATCCCGCAGGACAAAGACTGAGGGGCCGGGTGGGGGGGTGCTGTGATGAGATAACTGGAGTGAAAGGTTGTAACAGCGGAGATGAATTTTAACACCGATAAAAATAAATGCTACACTGAATTGACCTAATTACACTATTAGTGGCAAAAGGAAACCGAGTGACATTAATATATATATACCTTTCACAGTGTTCTAGAATGTTCTCCCCATTCACAATGCTGTAGACTGTTTTACTCCATTAAAACTTTTTATTGTGTTCTCCCCACTCACAATGTTCTAAAATATTCTCCCCATTTACACTGTTCTAGAATGTTCCATTGTTCACATTGTTCAAGAATGTTCTACCCATTCGCAATGTTCTAGAATCTTCTCCTGATTCACAGTGCTCTAGGATGTCTTCCTGGTCATGGGTGCCAGAACCATTATAAAAAAAGATGTGAGAAGATTCAGAAGTCATTTTATTTTGATTTTTTTTTTTCAGAAATGAGCTAAACTGTGTCTTGAGTTTATTGTACAGTAACCCCCCCACTTTCACGAGGATCAGCAGCCGCGGTTTCAGTCCATTGCAGATTTTCCAACCTCCCTCCTCTGAGGACAGCTGACTGTGACGTCCGGGCCTCGTGCACCACGTGGCGGTTACCAAGGCAATCAGACACCTGAGCGGAATGAAGCTCCGCTGCTCAGCGCTGTGCCAAACATAAACACGAGTGGGCGAGTGGGCATGGCCAAAACATAAACAATCAGCACAAGGACGAGGGAGCGTGGCCCAAACATAAACAACCAGCACAAGGACGAGGGGGCGTGGCCCAAACATAAACAACCAACACGAGGATGAGGGGGCGTGGCCCAAACATAAACAACCAGCAGGAGGACAAGGGGACGTGGCACACAAGGCCCGGACGTCACAGTCAGCTGTACTCAGAGGCGGGAGGTTTGAAAAGAGCCAGTCTGAGAACGTTATTTATTTCTCCTTGCTGCTGATTGGCTGCTGCACTGTGACGCTGCAGACTGGAATTTCCCCTGTGGAGCGTCTCGAGTGTTCTCCTGTTTTTCATTTTGTTCTTCATAAAGCCCTGTATTTTTATTACTGTAAATTAAATTAATGTTTTACAGTATTCACCCTGCTTATACCAAAGACAACGACAGCGCATACCAAAGAAAACACACGTGCATAAATTACAGTCCAGTCTATACAGGGGTAACATCGGTATTTACATTCTAGCACTGCAGGAGTTCAGTGTAAACTGTACAGTACGAATACTGAAGGGTTTACCTTCACATTTTCTTCAAGGGTAATGAGTTTAAAATGAAATGAAAGTGTTTTGGGAGCATATTTGGGAGCACATTTATGGTTTACACTATAAAAATAGGCATTTTTAGGCATTTTTTTTAACCGCATCACAACGCGGTTTTTCACTATACGCGGGTGCTCCTGGAATGTAACCCCCTGCTTTTCGCGGGGGGTTACTGTATACATATTGAAGGAGGAGCATTGCAAAAAATGTGGGTTGGTGAAGAGCAGAGCGCTGCTCCCATCCCTCCTACTAACCGAATCCAGCATCAAATTCTTTTAGAATGCACAGACTGCATGAACACTGATAGCAGCACTGTTTGTCCAGGAGATTATCCAAACAGAACTGACCAGTCAGGAAGCAGCAACAATGTATTACTGGTTCTCCATATACATCTTTAGTTGTAACTTAATTGTGATATAGTAGGCCCAATCTCATAAAAGCATGTCAGCCTTTGCTGCTGACCAGTGTGTGCCTGACTGTGCAGCCGCGACTTAAATGTCACTGTTATATTCAGCAGAATATTTTACACTCCTGATCTTCATTTCCTGACGTCTCCTGAGAGTGGGTGTCTTTATTGCCGAGGTCCAAGCCGGTAATGTTGTGAAGGGTTTGAGCAGATTTATAGAATTCCGTAATGCGTTGGTATATTAGCGCCTTAATGTGAAGTGGAATGCTCTTAAATTATCACTCGAGTGTGCTCAGCATGAAAATATATGAACACAGGAAATACTGGAAATATTGTAGCCTAGATCAGTAGTGTAATATTTGAATTTGTCCAGTACTCAAATCGTCTAGCCAGCACGTTCCTTCACCCATTGAGATGTTTTCTACTGTGGTTCATTTTACAAATGAAGGGAAACACATCAAAGCGTGTTGCTCATTATGAAAGTTAAGAAATATATAACTCTTGTGCAAAATAACATTTTATTTAGTTATTTTTTTAGTTGTTATTTACATAGCATTCTCTTGGCTTATAGTTTTATGGCTTTAATTGCTGTTTAAAGGGTTAGAATATTTGTGTATATTCCGGAGAACTTCTCATACTTTAAAAAAATATTTAGGTATTTATAATTAGCAGTAGTTATAAGTATTTTCCTTACAGTATTGGGCAACCGTGTATTTACAGTCAGCTGAATACCAGCGGTTTGTACGCTATATGTTGCTGTAGAGGTTGTGATTGTAGCCTCTCCTTCAAAAACTTTCATGAGTCATGTAGACATTTTTGAGTTATTTTGTTTGGATAGTTTGAGATTTTCTGTTGTGGAAAGCAGTCCTGAGGGTGACACGTGAGCCAGGTTGAACTCATAAATGCGAAGATTGGAAAATGGATGAGCTTTTAGAGCTACAGCTCCATCTGAATGAGAGGAGAACCTCCATGAAAAAAAATGTCAGAAGCTTTATTCACAGAACTAAAAACAAATAGGTTTGATAATCACCCTCACCAGAGATGAGTAGCTTAAGTATCATTATACTTAAATGTTTGAGATGATTTGTCAGATTTGCCAAACTCTTTTTGTAAACTTTGCACTGAGCCTTTTCTCATCGATTGATCATTTAAAGTGTTCCCACCTGTTTGTTTAGCTTTAATGCTTTTTTGTCTCAGAGGTGAGGTGAAATGCTTAAACTGAACCAGCTATAATTGTTTGATTTATTATTTTAAAAGGTATATTTTTAAAAGGTGCATTGTTACACTTTAATGCGCAATGTTATTAACATTAACATATCAGCCGATGCTTATTTTTGGTGTATTAAAAGAGGTAAAACATCACTGTATCATATCTAGTCGAATTTTACATTTTGTTTTGGGTCTTTTGTTACTCACCTGCAGCAGTGGTTCTCTAATCCAGAGGTTCCCAAACCTCATCCTTGAGTTCCCAACACACTTAATACCACTGTGTACCACAAAACACTGTGTAGGAAGGGTTATATTAGAGCAGGGAAAACACTACACTGTGCAGAGAAGGGGGGTCTCTAGGACTAAAGTTGGGAACCTATTCTCTAACTTGTCCTCAGGGATCAGATGGTCCTCTATCCATACGTTTTACAAGTTGGATTGGAGCAAAAGCATGGACTGTCTGGGGATCTGTTAGAGAACCACTATCCTATTGTTTGTTAATGGGGAAATAGTGTGTATTCACAGCATGTGGATGAATTTGTTGGAGTGGGGGTCTCTAAGAAGGCACAGTATACTCTCCTGTCCAGACACCACTACACAGCACAAGTCATGATGAGTGTGAGTTTAATCAGTATTTTGATCATCTGTGTCCTTTGCATTATAATTTGGCTTGTGAATTCTGTAGTGTGTGTGTGTGTCTGTGTGTGTGTGTGTGTGTGGAGGCACACTCATGTGCTCGTACACTCTGCTCTATGCCTGGTTAAGCTAAGTGTGATATTGCAGCTGCTAGGCAACCGATGGGAGTTGCAGTGTAACAGCGATAATGAGTGTGATCCTGAAGTTTCTTCACCAAAACAATTACTGCCGAGGAGAAGAGAGAAAGTGAGAGAAAGTGAAAGAAAGAACGGTCATCGGTTGGTTTTGCAAAGTGGAAGGAACATTCAGAATTCACCATCAGAAAGGGTTTCATATTTTAAAAAAAACAACATTTTTAGCTATTTTAACCATGAATACTGAAAAACAAGAGGAACATCTGTAAATCACATGTGACTAGCATCAGTAGAATAATTTCATGTACAGCACTTTTCCCTTTTTTCTGTTCACTGTTTGTAGTTTGCAGCAGTGTGTGTGTGTGTGTGTGTGTGTGTGTG
>JBBPCX010067798.1:0-12858 GCA_037974365.1 Hydrocynus forskahlii | reverse complement strand
TGTAGTTAAATCAATGAGGCTGTAAACTCACTGTTAAGGTTACATTGCAAATACAGTAATCTGTTACGTCCACTGCGAGTTCACTCCCTTATTCATACATTTGTTAAGTGATCTTTTTTAAGCTGGGTTGTATGAGGTACTTATACATAACGGTAGTCAATGTACAGTATCACACACAGTAGCCGGCGGTCAGCAGTAACGCGCATTTTAGCCACCTACAAAGACATACAATACATACACATACAATTCATAACACAATGTTAAGATTGATATTAATAGGTAATAAAGTGTAAATGAGCAATAAAGAGTAGTTTCAGTACAATTCATTTGTGGTTATAAGGGATTTTCTGACATCTGTTTAATATGCTTACCTCTTACAGATTTGAAGAATGCCAGATGAACAAATGCATCACAAATGAACCACAATGAACCACCTTCAATCTCGCAATTCCCGGTGTTCTGAATTTTTTTCCTACCTAAAACATTTTCCTACCGGTAGCGTAAATTTATAACCATGTCTGTTATTTTGTCCTACCTTGTGATAATATCCTACCAGCATAAATATCATCTCCCCTCTATGTTTAGGGTGGTAGCGCATTACTATAGATACTTAGACTCCATAAATATCTGCTTCTCTATGTTTAGGGTGGTAGCACATTATTATAGATACTTAGACTCCATAAATATCTGCTTCCCTCTATGTTTAGGGTGGTAGCACATTACTGTGGATACTTACACTCCATAAATATCTGCTTCCCTCTATGTTTAGGGTGGTAGCACATTGTTAAAGATACTTACACTCCATAAATACCTGCTTCCGTCTATGTTTAGGGTGGTAGCACATTATTATAGATATTTAGACTCCATAAATATCTGCTTCCCTGTCACGGTGGTGTTTTCTGGGTTTCTGGGTTTTTGTTTCATGGGGTGGCCAGTAGGGGTCACCCCCGTTCCATGTATGTTTCTGTTCCTTGTTTCCTGTATCCTAGGTTTATTATTAAGTTCACGTGTCTCCTGTTTTGTTCTGTCATTTCATTGGTTGTTCGAGTTTCTGTCCTTGTATATATCCTGTCTTGTGTGTCTGTTCGGGGTCCGGGCATTAGTTGTAGTTACTTATATAAACGTCTGCACTAAACGTCTGCACGTTATATGTACATGTCGTATTCGGTCTGCAATAAAAGGCACGGTGAAGAAAACCTGCCTCAGCGTAAGAATGGCATTCTGGTCGCCCCGGAGCTACAAGGCTCCCCCGGTCTGGTCCCAAGAAGAAGAAGCGCTGTGACAGAATGCCCGGACCCAGACAAGCCGGCTCTGCGGTCGGGGAGAGAGGGGAGTGTGGAGGGCCCGTCGGTAGACGGTCCCTCGGCGAGCGAGAAGAGCAGGAGAGGTTCCTCCGCGAGCTGTCCACACTCTCACAAAAGCTGATCGCTCGAGACCGAGCTGCTGGCTGGGACACCTGGTGGGAGGTAGCAGAGCCAACGAGGAGGAAGCGGGGAAAGCGACCCGCTGCGAGCACCCCGGCCTGTGTGAAGGCTGGGGCTGCTCCGATTGACCTCCCGCTGGCGGTTTGCCAGGGTCCTCATCCTGTGAGGAGGGAGCGGGCACGGAAGCCCGCGTTGAGCCCCCCGACTGGTGAGTCGTGGGCTCTCCCGGTCCTCCTCCAGGAGCCGAGGAGCCCTGAGCACGGGCTACCCCCCGCCAACGCCTCGCGGTGTGTCCCAGCGGCTCGGCTCGACTCTCCCTCGCCCCGCAGCGCCGCCACCCGAGACGCCGGTAAGACCTGTGCCAGCGCCTCACAGACGGCTCCCTGTCTGCGAGGCACCCGTGCTTCTGAGCGGCGGGCTGGTGGCGTCTCGGGGGAGCGAGCCCCACTGCCTGGAGGCGGTAATTCAGGCCCTGGAGGAGGGTCTGAAACGGTTGGGAGAGGTGGGGGCCTCTCCGGTTCCAGCGCAGGCTCCCGCCCCCTCTGTACCTCCAGGCGGTGAGGTGGCGCTTGCGCGCCCTGGACCAGTGCCGGCTCCACGCCGGGGGCTCGCGGGGAGCGAGCACACGGCACCGACGAGCAGCGCGGAGGCTGCAGTTGCGAGCAGCAACGAGGCTGCGGTCGCGAGCAGCGCGGAAGCTGCGGTCGCGAGCAGCGCGGATTGGTGTTCTAGTCTTGCCTTCAGCACCAAGAAAGACGGGTCACTTCAGATCTGTTTAGACCCACAGAAACTGAATGCAAGCCTGAAGAGGTGCCCTCACAAGATTCCAATTCTGGAAGAACTAAACCCAAAGTTTGCAAATGCAAAAGTATTCAGCAAGCTAGACGCAAAAGCCGGATACTGGTCGATACACCTTGATGAGGAGTCCCAAATCCTCACCACATTCCGCACTCCTTTTGGCAGATACTGCTGGAGACGCTTACCATTTTGTCTCAGTGTGTCCCAGGACCTCTTTCAAGCTAAGATGGACCAAATCTTCATGGTGTAATCAGCATAGCAGATGATGTTGCAGTATGTGGAGTCGATGAAAAGGATCACGACAGGAACCTGATTAGCCTAATGGAAAGAGCTACAGAAACAGGACTTGTGTTTAACAGCAAGAAGTGTATCATCAAGCAACAGAGCATATCGTTTTTTTGGCAATCTATACACAGATAAAGGCATTAAACCAGATCCAGCCAAAGTCTAAGACATACAAAAAATGCCAACACCACAAAGCAAAGACGATCTTCATCGATTTATGGGCTTGATGAACTACCTGTCACCCTACATACCAAAGTTTGCGGATAAAGCCCACAATCTGAGGGGACTGCTGAAATACGACTCACAATGGATGTGGGATACGGGTTACCAAAAATGCTTTGAGGACCTAAAGTCAACAGTGACTGCTGATGCTTGCCTAAAATACTACAATCCAACAACCACCCTCACACTGGAGGTAGCACTGGTGCAAGACAACAGGCCCATTGCTTTTGGTTCAAAAACTCTAACTGAATGCCAATCAAGATACAGCAACATTGAAAGAGAAATGCTTGCTATTGTTTACGGCATGCAGCGATATCACACATACTTGTATGGCAACTCATTCATTGTGGTAACTGACCACAAACCTCTTGTCACCATATGCATGAAATCTCTACATGCTGCTCCCCCCAGGCTACAATGAATGCTGATCAAGACGCAAGGATACAACTACAGCATCGTGTATCGCCCTGGAAACCAAATGATTCTCGCAGACACTCTCAGCCGCCTGCCAAACCCTGAAAACAATGAGGACATTGAACTTGATGAACGCATAGATGGACTGGATGCAGAATTCGAAGACCCTGAGCACTGTACTGTTGCAATTATAAACTTTTCTCCAAGCAAACAGGAGGCTCTCAGAACGGAGACTACAAAAGACCCCAAGCTCAGTGCATTAAAAAGAAATAATCCATCAGGGATGGCCAGATATGATACAAGACCTGCCAAAAGATCTACGCAGCTATTGGGCTTTCCGAGATGACCTTGCCATGGAAGCAGGAGTTGTATTCAAAGGCAGACAAGTGCTTATTCCAGAATCTATGACTACCGACATTCTGATCCAACTACATGCAGGCCACCAAGGTATCGAAAAAACATGCAGATTGGCTCAAGAGAGTGTGTATTGGACAAAGATAAGCACAGACATCGAAAAAATGTGCAAGTCTTGCAGTACCTGCGCAGAACATCAAGACACACAACCAAAAGAACCACTCATTCCACACAAAACACCTACAAAGCCATGGCAGTACTTGTTGTCTGATCTGTTTGAGATTCATGGACATCATTACCTACTTACTGTGGACAGGTATTCCAAATATCCATTGGTTGAAGTGTGTCTTTCTTCCCAGACAGTTTGCAGGCTGGGTCTTCCTTCAGGCCCCACCTCACCAGGTTTACTGGTGACAGGAGTGTGTCATACACAGACCTCAAGCAGAAGCTTAAACGGAACGGCTCCAGCCTCCAGCGTTCGGTCCATGAGACGTTTCTTTTTGGGAGGTTGCATTTGGTCCATGTTCCCTGGTTGCTAGTTCAACAGCCTTCACCTTCCATGTCTCTTCTACTTGGTGATGCACTTCAGCCTAAACCATCTACCTCCTCTGCTGTTCACTTGCCTTCCCCCACTGGATGAAACAGGAGGTTCCTAGTCCCTGCCGACCAGTGCAAACGTTGCCAGTGATGTCCCTCAACTCCAGGGAGCTTTTGAAGAGGTATTTTTCTGGTTCGAAGGAATAGGCAAAGGCTTCTGGGTTCAGAAATTTACGGCGTTTATTGGGCATGCTCCAATTTTCGCCGGGCTCCCTCCCCAGCAAAGAAAGAGCTAGAGAAAAGCTGGAGAAAGGTTGAGGAGAGTGCTGAAGAGAGCGCAACAGAGAGAAAGCTGGGGGAAAGACACTAGAGAAGAAGCTGGAGAGAAAAGCCCGGACTGCATCATCATACATGTCTTATACTTCACACTCCCCCCTTTTTCTATGCCAACCCCCCTCCTGTCGACAGATGCATCCTGTCTGAGGGGCCCCTGTCTGTTTTGGAATGTTCTGCGAGGGGCCTCTCTCGCATCCTGCCTGGTCTGAGAATTCCCTCACCCTCTCTCTTGTCCCATACAGACATATACATATGTTTCACATAAAAGAAATATTAAGAGGGAATCAAAAATATCCTACTACACTTTCGGCCTGCCTGACTGCATTGTCTGCTGCCCACTTACAGCCTGTTCTTGTTGTGACCCTGGCCTTGCTGACTTGTTCATCTCTAGAGTCTATTACCAGCCATTATCTATTACCAGTAAATGGTTATATGCGCAAATATTAGAACAATTGCATATAAACATAATCATTAACACTTTCATGTAAATTGGTTCCCATATTGTACATTTGTCATGTATGCTTTCTCTGCTTCCCCAAAGAAGATGAAGAAGAAGGAAGAATGAAACTGATTCCCATATTTTTGTTCAATTCAAAAACATACTTTAAACAATGCAAAGCAAAACAAACGAGTTACAGGAACAAAAGCAATACTTTATATTAGATAGAGCTTAAAAATAAAATTCAAAAATAACAACAGGTACAAATGTTGATGTGAGCATGCACAATTGATATGAGAGGACGACTTGATTTTACAGTTCATGAATACTATGAGGCAGACTCTGATTTGCTGTCATGAGTGCTGCACTCTCACCAAATGAAGTGTTCTATAATGGTGACTAGGGGGAAGTGTAACAATATTTATTTATTTTAAAATGAAAACTTCACAGGTGATGTAAAGCAGTTTTCTGTGCTGCACAAATTTTAAATGGTAATTATGCATAAAAAGTTTGTAACATTTACACTGACATAGGGGAGAATCGGGTGAGTTGTGCCAGTTTTTACTTAAAGTGACTTTAAAGCGAGGCCATGACAGTAATACTTCCAAGTAAAATATGTACATATATTTCAGCAGTGTTGTGCCACTTCCCCCTGAAAAAGAACTAGTTCAAAATACAGTTCATTCAAATGAAAAAGGAACTAGTTCACATTCATAGTTCATTTTTAAAAATGTTGAACTAAGTTCACAGCTCAAAAAATGAACTATTTCTTTTTTTTGTTTTACATTTTCAGTACAATGTCCTTCTATCTGAACCTCCTTCAATCTTCTCCTTCTATCTGTCATACGACTGAACAATCACAGACAAGTTACAATTCAAAACCAATTTTGAGGTTGAGAATAGATCTTACCACTTAAGCAACACATCATGTTATGGTGAAAATGGAAAAACAGAGGTGCCAGCGAGAGCTCACAGAGCCCTAACTTACTGTGGAGTATAATGTATTTAATCTTAAAAAACACCCCCGGACATCCAGAATTATGAGCTGAAAACCATTCACCTCGCCCATGTGTCCCATTACTTTCATCCGAGGTGAACGGTGAAGAAACAAGAAATGACTAAGTAATAATTGTTGTGAGTGACATACTGTCCAATCACAAACAATAAATGTAGTCCCGCCCTTTCCGTTATCTGAAATGTGTTTTTGAAATGTGGGTGTGTTTCCTGAAATGGGGGTGTGTTTTGACTCTCAGGGCCACCTAAGTTTACTGATCCTCCAAAAAAGAGCCTCATTGCACAAGAGGTAAAAACAGGTAAAAACTGTTTTTTGTCTTTCAAAATAAATTTTCTATGATCAACGTTTTTTGATTGTTGTGTCTGAACAGTTATAGACATGTTTGAAAACATTTCACACGTTTTAGGGCTTTTCTAACCTACACTTTGAGTCTCTACAGCTAGCATTATGTTAGCTCAAAACTGCAGGATGATGCATTTTTTCCAAAATGGTGGTGTTGGGGTGATTTGTGGCAAAGGGCCTGGGTTAAGTTGTGCCTTAACTCACTCCCACTTATGAAAATTTTAAACCCCCACTTTTGTCAAATTAAAACCTGTTCACTTTCTTGGGACTGGTCGGGCTCTGACGGACTATTGCTCTCAACAGTTAGCGAGAAGTTGTAATTTATATATACAGGCTTGTGGCGAATAGCCAGAGGTTTCAGGGATTTATTGGTGGAAACGCTCCACCCTCGCTCGGGGAATAAAAGCCCAAAGGCCGGTCCCAGATCAGTGGAGCGCTCCAGCCAGACAGAGAGGTGACCCAAGTGCTCAGACGGACAAATACGGATTGTTTTATGCTGAAACAAAGCGAAATGCACACGTAAGACCAAATTCAGGATATCTGAGGACATTTGAAGACATTTGATGGGGATATTTGGCCAGCAAATAAGAATTTCCAGGAAAAGTCCAGAGAAGCACTTGGACCGGAGCGACACGCACGGAGAATCCCTCGTGTTTATCTTCAAAAAAGTAAGTGTTTGGATTTTGTTTGGACTTCGTTTAAAAGTGTCTTTTTGCTGACTGGGTTGTGGTAAAACTGCTTTGGAGTTGTTTTATTGTGTTTTGAGTGAGTTTTGTCGAGTTTTTCTGGCTCCGTTTAGCTGTGTATTGATTCGAACTGGTCTGACTGGGCGGATGGGCGGAGTCAACTCTTTCGGACTGGCGGGGAGTTTGAACTGCAGCTTTTTGAATGGGATGAAGGGGAGAGCAGCGGTGTTATAGCGGTTTACTGATGTATAATGGGGTATATGCCACGGATATCCGTTCTGGTATTTCAGCCAGCATTAGCTATGGCGTTTTTCACTCGGTCGCTGCAGGGCCTACCAAGTATAACAATAAATTACGTGAATTGCATCATTCAGGCCACATCAAAGACACCTACGTCAAAAAAAGACAAAGGCTTTAAACTGTTTGTCTAGCTACATACACAATTATGAAGACAAGTCTCTGTTTTGAGTTCTAAACTGTCTGATACTTGCTAGCTGTTTACTAGCCGAAGTTAGCGCCTTGATAGAGCAACGTTTTTACTAGCTAACATTAGCTGTGATGGGTAGGTTAACGTCAGGAATATGCTGTTTTTGTGCATTGTGCTATCCTAACCCCAATGTTAATCTCAGTTTCAAACAAAGAGTCAGGAGAGGTGACCGTTAGGTCTGAGTGCTTCAGGTCTACAAAGAAAATCCAAAAGCCTCAGAGAGTGTAAGGGAAAGTCATCCTGCAGGTTCAATTCAGTTCAGGTTCATAAGAAACCGGTTCCTGTTTGTCAGATTAAGTTTCTGAGTCATACCATTACTGTGAATTAAATACGGTTTAAGACTTGAGCTACATATTTCTATGTACTTGTTTTTTTTCCGTAACACTTTTTGAAGCCCACTAACAGAGTTCCACTAACAGAGTTCCACAATTTATTATGTGAAAGATTTCTTAACTTGCAGCAGGTCCAATTGATTCTCTAACAGATTCTTGTATTGTAACAGATTGTGCTAAGGGATTCAACTTCTGTGGAGTTACAGGAGTGCCAGTGTACCTGTGTGGCAGGTACATCCTTGTGCAGTCACGTGGCAGCTCTTCTTTATCAGACCACTATTCCCAGCTGAGGCTCACATCAGTTCACCCAGTGTTCAGCTGTACAGACACTGAGCAAAAGTTGCATAAACCAAGGACTATGGTAAGAAATCTGATGCTTTGATTTTATTTATGGATATCTGTTCAATGTTTATAGAAAAAAATATATATATTTTCGTATACAGGTTATTAAACCTGGACCCATAAAAAAAATTGGTTATCTTGTCAGCCAGACCAAAAGAAAGAAGACTGGTAGAAGGAATCAGGTTTGTATTGCTATCAATATTACACACAGAAACAAAAAAAATAAAAGTTGGAGTAGCGAGTGGGTACAGTACCTTTCTCAAGAGCACCTCAGTGGCATCTAGGTGGGAAATCGAACTCACAGCCTTCCAGTCATGAGTCCAATTTCTTGAAATGATAGGCCACCAATGCCTCACAGTGACATTTGCATGCACAACTACATATGCATATGTATGCACCTTCCCACACACACACACACACACACACACACACACACACTTACATATCTATGGACATACACACATGCAGACTCACAAGCACACATGCTCACTTATAATACTCAAAGTTACATACATGCGTTCATTACTACACACATATTTCTTATTTACAGCACACTTGTTTCTTTTTTTGTCTTTTCACAGAAGCAACTTGTATAAAGGTGTGAGCTCATCTCTGCCGGAAATATCAGCGCTTAAAGTTCATGATGTGTACCATGACCTTCCTGCTGGTGAAGCTCCCCTGATCATAACAATGGCTGTTTCCAGTGATCTACCCCTGGTTGAATCCATGTTCGGACAGGTGCAAGAGGGAAGTGTGCTGTCCTATCAGATGCCAACAAAGACTGTCCCAAGGACCTGTCCACACGCAGACGCCCCTACTCCCCCACAGCTGCCACTCTCTGATTACAGGTTGGGACCCTCTACATGTGCATTTGTCTGCTCTGAACATCAGCACCATCACATGGCTTCCCTTGAAACATCTTTGGAGACAGCACACAAAATTGAACAAAGCACGCAAGAGCAGAGTTCTTGCGTTGAGTGGCACCAAGTAAGGAGGTGCCGCATCACCTCTTCCAAATTTAGAGAGGTCTGTTGCACCAAGGCGGAAAGCTCTGCTGAAAACCTTGCTAAAAGGCTTTTGAGTCCCAGCCATCAGACTGCTAACATGCGGTGGGGGCTTGACTTGGAGCCTATAGCAGTAGAGGAGTACTGAAGGGTAAGGGAGGTGAACCACTTTCCATGTGGGTTTCTGATACACCCTGATGGACCATGGATGGGTTCATCGCCTGATGGGATTGTGTATGATTCTGAGGGGCAGCCAGTGTTTGGCCTGTTGGAGATCAGATGCCCAAATGTAACAAGCTATGCGGACTGCCCTTACATTATGATCAGGGAGGGTACACAGACACTGAGGAGATCTCATCTTTATTACTGGCAGATCCAGGGCCAGATGTTAATTTCTGGGTGTGACTGGTGTGACTTTGTTGTATACACACATGATGACATGTTTATTCAGAGGATCCCCCATGACGTGGAACTCACTGAAACAATTAAAGAAAAAGTTGACCGTTTCTTTTTTTATGTTTACCTTAATGCCTTCTTGGATAAGTGAGTTCATGGCAATGTAAATGTATTTGAAGTTACTGTGTTCAATATAATAAATGTGAGTAAAATGTTGCTGCATTGTGTTTGTTTATGTAAAATGATTAACAGATGACTGGGATTTAAGCATTTAGGTGTTTTGAATTGTTTAAGTAATTAAGGTAAATGACTAAAAATTTAAAAAATGGATGACAATTACAAAAGCAACTTGATAAAAAGTTTAATAGGCAGCACTTTAAGACCACAACTGTGTGCAAACAGATTTCATGCAAATATAAACAAGAGTAGGGAAAATGAGTTACTGAAAATATGTAAAGATAAATGTTGACCTATTTAAGCCAGAGTACTGCTCAAATTTAACAAAGTATTTTCAAAAGGCAGAATAAAAAACATGCAAACAGCTTATGAAAATACAAACATGTACTTGCTACATATAAAGTACGTGTAGTAATATACATATATACACTTCATAATACCATATAATATATATATATATAATACATAAATGTTAATGCTACATATAAACAAATGTAGATAATTGCTGTGTATGAATAAATGTAGATAACTGCTATTTACAGAGATTGGAAGGCCTTTCTCAAAAAATGGGGCTCTGTTGGACTAGTTAGTCTTCAGGCTTCTTTGCGCAAGCCTTTACCAGTGGCTCATTTTAATAATTTGTTAGGAGACAAGCCACTGTGTAGAGCTGGTTGATACTTCCAAAAAGGCGTAGAGGAATTTCAGAGTCAAAGAATTTGTGCTCCTTGACCCGGCGAATGAGGCGCTCCACATGCACCCTGAGACGTGCTATGGCCTGGGTCTCCCTAACTTCACATGCTGACATTTGAGACCTGCCAGAGAGGAATGCTGGCCTGTAAATCTTGCATGGTACAACGTCATCTATAAGAAAACCCCGGTCTACCATGACAGCCATCCCAGGTTTTAGGAGGGAGGAGACCACATTCACGTGTGATCTGCTTGTCACTTATAGACCCGGCATATAGTGAGGAGACGAATGTCACTGTCCCATGTGGCGCAATTCCAATAAGCCCTTTCAGAGTGCAGTGGGACTTGTAGGAGGAAAACACCTCACTCTGGAGAAGAGGGGAAGATGGCCACTGACACCTCAGCTCAGTGCAGTCAAGGATTACTGTAGTGTCAGGGAAGTCCTTGAAATCTGAGGGCAGATTTTTACATATCTGCTCCTGAGGTATCCAGATCCTCACAGAGCCAAGCACTGTATAGAGGAAGTTGCTCCATGCTGTAATTATTCGACTGACCGTGGACTGATGGATACTATACCGGTCAGCAAGATCCTGCTGTTTGGAGCCAAAGGCAAGGTAATTCAAAAAGAGGAACAACTCATTGATGGGCTGCAGGGTATGGGATGTGGCGTTTGATTCGGAGTGAGTTCCTCTCTGTGCTTGCTGCACACTGACCATGGATGGCAGAGACGACTGAATCAAGGCCCAGAAACGCATTAGCAGGTCATATGATGCAAACCTATAGAAAAAGAATACAGATATTCAAATAACTAAACAGCAGAGGAAACAGAAATAACTTTAATTTGATGTATCTGCGTATAGTGTCCGTTAATATCAACTGTTAAGAACTACAAATACTAAGAAGTAGTGAATACTACTGTGTTCATTATGCATTTAGGCCATTGCACTGTACAAACACACACACTTATGCTAGCCTATCTTAACGATCTGGACTTGACTTACCTTGTGAAGAACCTTATAGCTTTGTCCGAGGCAGCAAAACGATGGATGCCGAACCTCTGTGTCAGCGTGAGGCTCTTGATCTGTTGGCACAGCAATCTAATTTCCTCTCAGAGAGAGGCATTTTCTTCCAGCACCAAATCAACAATAGCAGGATCTGGACCCAATGCGTAGTCATGGTCCATGGGGGCGTCTGCACTGTCAGGTGCATTATCCTCCATGTCAACCTCAGGTGTCGTTCTTGGTCTTCGCTCCGAAACCCCCGGTCTTGGAGCTGGGAGGGAGAAATTATTCCACACTAATAATGCTGGAACAGCTCCCCTTTTAAGCAATCGTCGTCCTCTTCCTGATGCTGGCACACGGATATCTTCAGCTTTAAAATGTCGGCTACACACCCGGGTGTGAGGCGTTACGGCAAACTTATCCCTCCGGGTAGCGACGATCCATTTACGCCTTATTTCCTCATCCGAAGGAAAAGTAAAAAAACTAAGTACATTGTTGCACTTACTAGAGGCCTGGCACAATGGCACACAGCAATGTTCAGCTGTTGTACCACACGTTTTCTGGAATTTAATTCTTCTCAATGTCTACTAGTTTAGATGCGTAGGCTAACGGAAGTATTCGAGCTGGCTGAAATCTAAACGGAAGTAAGTCAGCGCACGCCTTGGCATATAGTCCGTTGATGTGTTTTATGCGTATCTCAGCCGCATCTCGGGCCTGGACTTTTAGGTTATGAGAGATGCTCATGACGTGACGAATGTTTAGACAGCTCAAAATCCCGGACAATTCTAAAATCCCGGCCGAACGCAATTTCCAGGTCTCAAAAAGAGGACATGTCTGGGAAAAAGAGGACATGTCTGGGAAAAAGAGGACATCTGGTCACCCTAGTTTTCAGCCATGGCGGCATCATGTTACGTACCCATCGTGCACAAATGACTGACAGACTTTTGGCCAATTTGGGCTTTTGCACATGCAATGCAGCATAGGGCTCTGACATATAAAAAGCACAACCCTGTTCATTGTTATGTTCATGTATTTATGTTTCTCACATGTACACACACACACACACACACACACACACAAACACAATCCCTTACGAAAATTCACTATGGTTTCCTATGGTTTTTATGCAGTGACCATAGTTCTACTATGGTACCTCATGGTACTTTGGTACTATCCATATTACTACAATGGTTTATCCATAGTACTTCATGGTAGCTGTGGTACTACCATAGTTTACATATAGCACTTCATTTTAACTATGGTACTACTATGGTTTTAAAAAGGACCCAGCAAATGTGCCCAAATTTTGTCTGGAAATATGGACTAGGGCCAGCCCACACCAAACCTAAATGGGCCCATTGTGGGCTATGATGAAAATACTTATATTGCAAAACATTGAATTACAAGCCCTTTTTTGTAGAATCTTTCGATAGACTGTACATTGGCTGTAGAATTTATAACTTTAAAATTATTTAATTCAACTTATTTCATTCAACTTTGTGCACATCATGTTTTATACTTAAAAAGTAATAGTAGTAACATCAATAATATAACAATTTATTGCCTATCCCTGAACACAA
>JBBPCX010067797.1:0-12705 GCA_037974365.1 Hydrocynus forskahlii | reverse complement strand
CAGTTGAATGGTGTTGGGATTGTCAGACTGACAGTACTACAGTTGAATGGTGTTGGGATTGTCAGACTGACAGTACTACAGTTGAATGGTGTTGGGATTGTCAGACTGACAGTACTTCAGTTGAATGGTGTTGGGATTGTCAGACTGACAGTACTACAGTTGAATGGTGTTGGGATTGTGAGACTGACAGTACTATAGTTCAATGGTGTTGGGATTGTCGGACTGACAGTACTACAGTTTAATGATAGTACTACAGTCTAGTGACACTGGGGGCACCAAGTGTCACTAGATTGTCCAGAATGTCCAAAGCCGTACAAAAACATCACAGTTGTTAAAGTGACTGTGCAGCTTGAGTGGGTTAAGTGGGCTTACCGAGGCCAGACTCTGCAGGGAGCCGGAGAGCTTGCTGTACAAGCCGCCGTTTGGCACCACGTGGCAGGAGAAGCCATTCTTGGAGCTCAGAGACAAACTGAGGTTCTGTCGGCTGCCGTTAACATCTGCCGGAAAGATACAAGAACAGTCATTTCACCTGTCGCCTGCCTTTTCATTTCCACACAGCAGCAAGAGCACTGCTCATTCAGTTAATACCGTCTCCTCTCTCGCCATTAACCAGACGTTTACTGTCTGTTCAACCTTCCCGGGTTTCAGGTCCTCAGTCTTGTAACTACAGTACTTTTAAAGGACTTCTGAAAAAAAAAAACCCTTAAGATGAATAGCTGAACAATAAGCCTGTAGTTCATACAAATCAGTTCATGTGCATTAAATTAAATGTTCTTCCTTTTCTTCTTTACATTTGTGCTGAATAAGAAGTCACATTTCTACTGCATCTGCTGCTCTGACACCAGAAAGAGGATAAGAACTTATTTCTTCTGGGGCATTAAAATGGTGTTAACACAGTAAATATTAAATACTTTTTTCTCTTTATAAGGCAATTAGTTAGTGACAGATCAAAGTATCTAACATCTACTCAAAAAACTTCTTTTTTATACACATACCAATATACACTACCAGTTGTTTTTGCACACCACAGGTTTTCACTCCATATTTTTTTTTTGCATTTTTTTGCATTCTTGTTAAACACTGGAAAGTTGTTCAGTGAACAACTACAAATTAAAATATGTTTCCTTTCTAAAATGAGAGATTCTGTAACAGTGCAGGTCTGACTCCTATTAACTGGTTGTTGGTGATGCAGAGTCCAATTCTAGACTGTCCTTTAACCGTAAATGCACTCGTTACTGTTTCAGCGCTTAATTGCTCCTTAAATATCTAACACTTGTCTCGTGATCCACATCATAACTTTAATTATATTAGGAAAATCTCAGTGAGTGTAAAAACTTTTGATTGGTAGTGTACATATTTTCACACACACACACACACACACACACATATATATATATATTTAATTGCTAATCAACATCTCTAAGCAGACAGATTTGTAGGAACTGGGACGTCCTGTTGACTCCGTTCCGTACACTGTGACGTACCTTTCTGCTGGGGGAGCGTGGCAAGGAAATCGAACGCCTCCTGTTCCCGCGGCGACTGGCCTGTCTTCCTGCCTTTCCTCCTCCTGAAGTGTCGGGCGAGCAGGGCGAGCGAGAAGGCGCCGAAGGCTGTGGCGGCCACCAGCTTCTTGGTGCCGGCGCTGAGGCTTACCTGGTCAGAAGAGGAGAGAGACATCAGGCCCGGGGCAAACTCAGGACTCCAATCACACACACCCGGCTCTCAACAGAGTGACAGAGAGAGAAAGTGGGTTGGGAGGGAGAGAGAGAGAGAGAGAGAGAGAGACAGAGAGAAACAGAGAGAGAGAGTGAGAAAGAGAGAGAGAGAAACAGAGAGAGAGAGAGAGAGAGAGAGAGAGAAACAGAGAGAGACAGAAAGTGGGTTGGACAGAGAGAGACAGAAAGTGGGTTGAGAGAGTGAAAGAAAGAAAGAAAGAAAGAAAGAAAAGAAAAGGAAAATGAGGAAGAGAGAGAGAAACAGATGGAGAGAGAGAGAAACAGATAAAGATAGAGAGAGAGGGAGAGAGAGAGAGAAACACAGATAAAGATAGAGAGAGAGGGAGAGAGAGAAACAAGGATAGATAGAGACAGTGGGGGGGGTCTCTCCTACACAGAAAAACACACTTGTTTATATGCACGTGGGGTCATGGCTTCTTTCACACCTGTTCCATGGATCAGCGCAGACATTCCCCTTTAAGACACAATAAGATTCGACAGGACTGCCCCCGCAGCGCCTCCCCACCCCAAAGACCAACACCACCTCACACCCCCCAACCCCCAACCTTATCTGCAAGAACAATGTAGACCTTGCAGAACTTCACTTGGGAACGTTCCCTGTTTGATTTCTATTGAAGATTTGCAATAAAGCCATCAACGTCAATTTCACATCACTGTGGACAGCAAGGCCTGTGTAGACCGCACCACTTTCACTGACCAGCCTGCGATAAACAAATCTTCCAGGGCCACTTTATCGGAAACCCCTCCCTCACTGCTACACCCTGCTGGTGCACAGTTAGAGACTGTGGCCCATCTTTTGATGGACAGTTTGTGTTTGCCATTCTCTAGTCCTTCACTGCTGGTCAGTTGCTGACCACTGTGCTGCTTTGGCAAAATACTGTTTAGGTGTTGGACCACAACCAGGGCCACTGCTGTGCTGAGAATGGTCCACTGTGGTCAGAAAGTGACCAGGGATGAACAGAAGCTTCCTGATGTACACAAAAATGAGAGAACTAATAAGGTGACCATTAATGGCTGCTCCTCATCAAAGAATGTTACTAAGAATGTAAAATAAATCAATTCGGAGTAGTCTGTCATCTCAGGTCTAGTGTTTAAACGTCTGGTTCCATTTACTTAAGACTCTTAAACCACTTCACAGAAAGTGATTACAGGATACAGGCATGAATGCTCCGCCTGATGACATCGTTTTATGAAAGTTTTGAAATGATTCTGGCATAAAACCCTATTTGTTTAATCTACTCATGGTGGACAGATAATCTCAAATAATGTTTTTGAGGCCCACTGGTCCTCTTCTGATATTTGTGCTCCTGGTATTGCAGGCGCTGCCTCAGTGAAACGAGCCTGTGAACAGAGCTGTAAACACGCTGCCATTAATAGCAGTACTTAGCAACAAGAGTGAGAACGCGACAGAGAGAGAGAGAGAGAGAGAGAGAGAGAGAGAGAGAGAGAGACAGTGAGAGTGGTCAGACAGCACGCAGCCAAACTGTGACCTCTTAATCCTTCCAGAGCAGCACCTTCATCATCAAATGCGCTTCCGTTATGGCTGCAGGCTACTGAACTGGACCCTCTACTGCTCACACCACTGACACAAAGCTAAAGCTACGAGTGAAGATCAATGGAGAGCAGCACTGAAACAGGCTACGGGTCTGTGATCTGTTTCCAGATCCATAGCTCTTAATCCAGTTACATAATCTACATAACATTACAGTCCACAGCAGCAGCTTCGGGCTCTACAGAGCGGTACAAATGTTTTAGGCTCCTGTACAAAAAGTCATTTATTTCCTGCCAGCAAATACACAAGTTAATGTTAGAATAAATGCAAACAAACAAAAAAGCATTAAATAATATCAAAATTTGTTTTGTTTGTGAAAAGTACCTGATCTTTTTACATCTATATATGTGCACACCTATATACATTTACAGACATATATATCTATAAACATATAAATGCATTTATATATACATACACAAACACACACATATGTACACACATATATGTACACAGAGAGGCACAAAATAAATTGAGAAACTTGTTCTGAAGCACCTGCACTCAGCTCCTGTTCCTCACTTACTCAAACAGACTGCCTGCTCTCACTGGCTTCTGGAAGCATAATTCTGGTTTAATAAGAATAAACTCCTTTATAACGTGAAAGAATGCACTTATAATCAGTGGGCACTGAGCAATAGCCTGACTGTGCTGCTGTACTGCGCGCGTCTCCTTACCCGTGGGAGAGAGGAGAACACGGCCAGGGGCAGGTCCACCACGCGCAGGGCGGCCAGCTTTAGGGACAGCTGCGAGGTCTGGAGCACGTCTTCGGCCATGGTGCCATAATCACACTGTCCTACCCTCGGTCCATCCTGATCAGCAGCTGCAGGACATACCGGACACTTTAATACCACAACAGTGCCTTCCAGGACAATGTTTATGGTTGTGCTCCAATATGCATATCTGTACCCTAACTAGAAGGATCAGTATTAATAGTGGACTTATAATGAACCAGAAGTGCACTTCTGTACTGAGGGACACTATACAAGTCTGCACAGTCTATCCAAGTGTTTTTGGGACACATACATTTTTATTAAAGTGGACACAATAGTGGACCAACATTCACATATTTTAAATGTACGGACAGGTAATTGTCAGGTTTACTCAATAGCTACTGCATCAGTACACAATGTACGCAATTGGTACACAGCCATTATGTCAAGTTTCAAGTGTCTTCTGGGGGTCTGGACAGTCTACAAATTGTTTTTATTAAAGTGGACACGACAGTGGACCAGCAGTTCACCTGTTTAACTGTTATGAAGAAGCTTGGTAGGTTTACACAATAGCTATTGCATCAGGACACAATACACGCATGACAATTGGAACACAGCCATCATGTAAAATTCGGGGCCCAACTCAAATCTGGCAGTGTAAACTGGTTTCTCGTGGTCTTTAAGGTTTATACAAGTGTTCTTACTAGAGCAGACATAACAGTGGACCAACTGTGAGCCTGTTTCAAAGGGGGTCTTTGTAGATTGCACCAGCCCACACAACACAGGTAAACAAATTGGAACGCAGCCATTCTGTCAAGTTAAAGAAAAAACTTGAGCGATCTAAATGGTCTGAATGGGCGTAATTCACTACATTTCTGCAGATTTAAATAAACTGCAAAGAAAGTACGCCTCAGGACTGCAATTTAAGGAGGTAAGGTTAATCTAACGTTAGACTGAACCGTGCAGGTTAATTACAGCACTCAGTTGAAATAAAACGGCCATGTTTAGTGCTTTATAATCCTTGCCGTTATTCTGTTTTAGCTGAGAATAAGGTCAGTAAAATCAGAAAAATAGAAAAATATTCTCACCTTCTCTCTATGTGAGTCTCACAGCTCCAGAGGACACGTGGGGACGGGCTGAGTGACGTCAGTTACGTAACACCTCCAGTCTTAGGAGATGATCTTTCAAAATAAAAGTGTCATTTCTTACACGTTATTTAACACCTTTTTTATTATTTTTTAAAATATTTTTTCAATTAAATTATTACATTATTAAAATTACACTGCTGTTAAACAAATGTATAAAACATTGTTGTATATTTTATGAATATACCCAAAAAGGCTTATGCTGGCCGCTTGCTTAGCTTTTTATTAACATTTATTTTGAGGTATTTCATTATTTGTTTGTTGATTTATTTATTTATTTTAACTTTTAGTTTTGTTGTTGCATTTCTAAACTATTGGGTGGAAATAAAATTGCAAAAAATATATAAACAATAAATAATTAATTAAATAAATAAATAATTTCGCACCCAGAATAGTCTAAATATATTTGAGACTATATATTTAAGATTTTTTTTTGTTTTTTTGTTAAATAGAATCTATGTATACTCCACAGTCCAGTCTCCTAAGCAGCATAAACATCATAGAAACCAACACATTTACATATATCCACCTACAGCAGTGTGGCTCCGCCACCTCCAGTTAGTTACAAGGAGTGTTTCAGCCAGAGGGTTACTTTAACACAGAGCAGCCAATCAGAATAGAGGTCTTTTATATATGCGTCTGTCTTAGAGGCACAACTCCTTTGGCTCTAAGAATGTTCGCTTTGTGCACTGGGACACAGTCATGCTGGAATAGAAAAGGTTCTTCCCCAAACTGTGTACACAAAGTGGAAGCATAGCATTGTCCAGAATGTCTTAGTATACTGAAGCATTAGGATCGCCCTTCATTGGAAGTAAGGGGCCACCTGAATTAAATAATCAAGAAGCGTGTCCAAATCCTGTGGTAGTGTATTTCATTCTGTTGTGTGATGAGAAAAGTTGTGGGGAGTAGTGTGTGGTGTAGCAGTGTGTGGGGACAGTACCTTGCTCAAGGGTACTTCAGTGGTGCCACTAGCAGTCCTAGTATTCGAACCCACCACCTTCTGTTATTCATATTAAGGTCAATGTATTTGAACGCAGTGTCCCAATACTTTTGTCTATATAGTGTACTTTGACGCTAATGTATGAAAGAGTAAAGGTACTGTGTGTCAAAATCAAACCTACACCCCAGATTACTGCTGTGCTACACCCACAGGGCTGGGGGTGGGGGGTCTTCAGAGCTGGAGGATGCCGGTGGGCGTCATGTCATGCCCCCTCTCCTCGCCTGGAGGGCGCCTGGGCTGGGAGGCTCTTGTGCTGCACTGTCCACTCTGTCCGTTGGGGGCGCTTGGTGTCTCTATCGGAGCTCCAGAGCAGGACACTCACTCAGTGTCCCTGACGCCACGGAACGCGCTGTGAGGATAAAGGATGTAAATAACCGACAGAACGCGAGCTGTGGGCGCCCAGACCGGCGAAGACGTCGAGTAACCCCCGCCTGCACCGCCCGCCGCTGCCTGGAGGTAAAGTCTTCAACTAGCGACGCCAGACTGGCGCTGTTAGCATCGAGGCTAACCGCTAGCTGACGTTTGGGGCAGTTTTATAGGCTGTTTTGGTATTTTCAAATGTCAGTTTTGACGCAGCTCCTCACCTTTTTATGCTCTGACTCGCTTTGTCTCCTGGTCTACTGAATTCGAGCTAAAAATGAGTGTTTTCCGAGCCCTGTGCCGGCGTTAGCCGTGCTAGCCGCGCCAGCTGTCAAACACCCTTATGGCCTACAGGCAGTTCTCACTCGAGCCACGTCCCAAATCACACCGGGTTGGACACGAAGTGCCCTCGATTTGGTGCACTCCCCAACCTAGTGCACTGAGACAACGGTCAGCTTTTGGGACACATGCACGGACAAGGCTCGCTATCTTCTTGAATGTCGTCCTCTCTATCACTTCTGTGTCCGAATGCGGACATTTCTGTGAGTATTTTAATGCTCCGGAAATGCTAAAACGTGAATTTATTAGGATGTTTGTCCCAATGTTTACCTCAGAATTAAAAAATGCTGATGAGACATGTATCTAAACTTTCGTAGCAAGGTTTAAAATTCTCCTTATTATTCAGGACATGTAATGTATAAACTGGGTTCGCTTCATACTTTGAGGAAAACCAACACCTTTGAAGCTTAATATGTTACTCGGAAGTGTTATTAATCAAAGGTTCGCGTTTTTAGACGTGCAATAGTGGATGTGTTGATAGCACAGTGCAGTGAAGGGAGGGTTGAGTTATTGAGATACAGCCTTTTTCTCTTAGACTTTAAAGTGGACTCCAGGTGATTTCTCCTGCGTTTCTGCATGTTTCTGAATTTTCTGTTGATTTAAATAATTATGGTGCAAACAGTCATTCAGAGTGGATTCGGTGTTTCATTGTAGAGAAAGTGGGGGTGAATGTACCCAGGCGTCAGGATGTTTGCAAAACAAAAATATTTTAATTACCATTCAAACCCTCCAGTGGACCTATATGTCTTCTGTGTGTTTATATGGAGTCCATGATGGAAAAGTAGTGGCAAATCTGAACAAAACAAGCTTCTCAGGCACTGCTTTGCATGGTATAAACAACAGTTCTTGATTAGTGTGCAGTTCATTGTGATCAGTAAATTCACCCACTCTCAGGATCTCACACTGTGGTTTGTGGTTGGAGAAATGCCCACTTTCCGTTTGTGATTTGTGGGGTTTGGCCGTTTTTGACGAATGTAATAGCCTTTGAAAAAATAATAGCCTTTGACTTTGTGCAATAGCATCTAATCTCAGTGCTGCATTTGTTTTATTGCCGATTAGGAGTAACTTCTTCTTCTTCTTCCTTTGTTGTTTAATGGGAGATGGCAAACAGCTTTAGGTGCATTACTGTTGTCTGGACGTAGTAATACATTAAGCCCCCCTTCCCAATTTCATCATCCATCACTGTACACATCATGATTTGCCAGTTTGGTAAAAAGGTTTCAAAAGAAGTGTCGTTTTGGAATCAGTGAAATAGTGGTATTGAAAAATTTGAATGAGACCCAGCATTGCTGAGAAGTCATTTTCAAAGTCTTTTGGCTTGTTTTGATAAAAATGTTCCATTATAGAGAAACCAAACAAGTCTAGATTGTGTACAAGACAGTAAAAGGAACCAGGTGATGTTTGAAGATTTTAAAACTAATTTTCTTTTGTCCATTTTTGTGGGCCTTTTCATTTTGCTGTTGTTTGTTGGGTTCATCAATTTTGTTTTTAAATTGCTGTGCGGGAAAGATTTGGCCATGATTGGCCGCCATGGAGGAATGTCAGCTAAAACACTGGGACCTGTGACCTACAACAGTACCACCCAACCCTAATCTGAATACTTGTTTCTAGATATAGGTGGTCGATAAGATGATATTTTTTGCTATTGCGATACATAATACACTTTCATGGATATGGTCAGTTGATTAAAATGGAACATAATTAGCCCTGTTTAATTGAATGAAGTGCAGCACAGGTATGTGATGTTATAAATAAAAATGACTCAGAGTTTCTGATAGCATTTTCCAGACACGGCACTACGGGCACATTTTATCTGCGTTGAAATACAGCAATAGGTATTGTGATGATATATATTTTTTGCCCGCCCCTGATTTTGGTACCATGTCAGTGTCGGCAGTTGAGTTAAAAAAAGGGTTGGCATGTTTAGATTTAACCAATATTTCAAACTGATATGACAGCACGTTAGGCTAAGAGGTTTTGCTGTGTTTGTAGCCCTTTAGAAGTAAATGTTAGATTTTCCAGTCTTATCATGCCCCAGTTTCTACATATGGACATGAAAAATATCAGTTAATTCATTAGTGATGTTCTTGATCACCTTCGCGTTTCTCACAGCATTAAAACTCTCACTGAAATTTCTCTTCAGCCCAAACAGACAGTCGTGCTTGTACTTCGTCAACTTCCCAGTTGTTACTTTATGTCTCCATTGTTGTTTTTTGAATGGACAGTAAAAACAAAACAGTTGTTTCCATGACAACATTTCGACCAATCAGAAAGCAGTGATGCAGGCAGCTCGGCTGCGGCCCGCGTTCGGCCCCGCTGTCGAGCAGCTCGGGTTCAGGTCACTTTATTTGTAATGAAAAGAGCATTTGTTTGCGGTACAGTACAATTCCTTGTGCCAGTACTAATAAACTCTCAGTGCTGGTATCTTGTCCATTGTGCTAGTCTAAAACACCCTGCTTCATTTCTTACAGCTTTTATCTGACAGTCAAGGCAGAAACGTGTCCAGGCCGTCTTGTTTAGACCCACAGCTCCATTAGAATCAGAGCTGCGTGTCCACTCATGTACTTGCCGGTAATTGAGTAACGTTTTAAGAGAGAGTGTTCTGCCCTGGGCCAAATCCAGGCCGAGCTTTTAAAGCGCTTTCTTCCATCAGTGAAATGCAGGAAAGGAGAAGTAGATGTTCATCTCTCCACTTAGCCGGGTACAGTGGTGTTTTCTTCTTCTGAGGCCCAGCCTTCCACGGTGATGGGCTTTGTTATCTAGTGATAAGGCGTGTCCTTTTAGCAGCTTGTGTGTGTGTGAGAGTGTGTGTTAACCCAGTTGAACTGATAAAAGTGGTGCTTTAGACACATGATCGCTCCGGCTGATGGATCTGCTGAGCTGAAGCACTTGATACCGCTCAGGTCTGTGAAAATTACCCACATTATCGATCAAATACATTTCTACATGTGTGTGTGGGTATGTATATACACTGACACGTGTATTCTAATCACGATTAATAGCATTGTTATATGCAAAATTAAATAGTTCATTCAAAAGTAGTGTATTGCGTGCTTTGATTTTTAAAGTACTGTAATATGAGCAATAACATTTGGTTTGCAAACACTTTAAACAAATCAGATCAAATATGAAACCAAAGTTATTTGCCACTGCAGGGCATTCACATTTTATCTAGTTTGTTATAGAAAAATAAGTTATCCTCAGTCCAGAACACTATAGCAGCTGTAAAGGGGACCAACTCCATATTAAAGTCTGTGTATCTAATGCAGTGTCATTAAAGTCCCGGTGAGTGTAATGGTCAGGAATCCCATTACTTTTGTCCACGCAGCGCTCTAGGTCTTGGCTGGTTTTCGTTCCATTACTTTTGTCCATATAATATGAACTGTTTTTATTCCATTGGTTATGCTGCTTCTACTTTCTTCTCTTGTTCTGTTCTCTTTGTTGTAATGATGCATGTTTTCCACCTGTGGGACTAATGAAGAGTTTTCTTATCTTAAATCCAGCCTCACACTTTCAGTTCTGTAACCTTTATACTGTATATTTAAAGGGAAGCTAATTCAGTGGTTGAGATGTAAACATAGTCGTTCGGAGTGGGTTGTAGGCCTATGCAGTAAATCGTCTGTAAATCATTACTTAATATCAGTCTCTGCAATACTGAGGCTGAAATTTGCAAGTCCTCTAACCAATCACAGTGTTTCTGACAGGGCGACCAATCACAGCTCCATAGTTCTGATGAACCGAGGTCTTCATGAAATCTAATATAATTCTCATTTTTAACAGTTAAAAGTGTTGGTGAATCTGTGCATGAATGGGCGGGGCTAAACTGCTGTAGTCAGAATAAGGAGATGTATTTAAAGGTACTGGTTTGGTGACATCACAAAACTGATTTGAACATTTTTGTAGCTTATTATCCATATATGGCCTGTATGAATGGGGTAGTAAATGTACCATTCGAAACAATATTTAAGATAAGATAAGCCTTTATTCGTCCCACAAGTGGGAAATTTCCATTGTTACAGGCTTTAAAAGGCATTGCAGTTGTGATATGTAGCTGTAAAACTGCAATACTGATGCACATATCGTGCAGTCTTTGTGGTTTGGTGTGAAATACTTGATTGTAGACTCGGATTTCTGTATGGTGGTGGTGAATGGAACCAGACGTCACTTGTCCACTTTATAGCCACTTCATTTACTATCCAAACCCACCAGTGAACCTCTGAGTGTTTATATGAGATGTTGATGATAATACAATTGTGGCGAATCTGGAAAAGTATGATTTATTTGGAGACAATTTCTTACTTTTATCATTGAAATAAAAAAATAAGGCCGACACCTTGATTCAGAGCAGTGTCTCGGGCATCAGGCAGTGTATTCATAACCACAATAACTTTTTGTGAGGAAGCTTTTAGAGGCAGATGTCTGGTTCCATTCGCAACCACTGTGAACAGTTCTGTCGGTAAGAACAGCAAACCCACTCCGAATGACTGTGTTCATCTTAATGCTTTAATTATGCAGAAATTTTGGAAAATTGAAGGAAAGAAATGCTAGTAAATGCTTTTCAACGTTTTGGTGTTGCTGTAGCTAACGAGTAATGTAAGATAACAGACACCAATTAGTATAGTGTTAACTGAATGCATGACTCTGCATTTACCTCAGATTGAAGGTGTTCAGTAACTGTAATAGATTTGCTTATACTGTGGAGGGTGAGGCCTGTCTTCTGTCTTGTTTTGAGTCTTTTCAGGCTTTGCTTTGACTTTCAGCAGGCAGCCTGTGAGGCAGAAACGCTTCCGTTTGAGGCAGGACTGCGGAACATTGCCTCGGGTGGTGCGGTACCAGCGTTTTCATGTTAAAGCGGTGCCCTTTGGCCCTGAACAGTAGCTTAGTTGTAAAGGTCAGATTGATTACAGTGAGAATGCACAAGAGAGGCTGTTTAGTACTAAAGATAAGACACGAGGAAGGTGCGTGTGTTAAGAATGTTGCCAAACAAGTTCTAGCCTCCTCATTTACTACATGACAATACGACTGCTGTCTATCCTGGATAAAGAAGTTCTGCTTCTTCTTCTTATTATCATTTATATAGTATTTGTTACGTGAAGCAGAAGCCTTCAGAAGTTTTCTGGCACTGCTAGTCATATTACTTTATTTAAATTACATTCATACGTACATGTATGGCTGCAGTATAAGGGACTTATTTTACTTTATTAGTTAATGTCCTTCTCATTATGACAAAAGTCTTGGTTTTCCGATAATATTTGATCAAAACAAGAGACAGAGTTGAATCGGTTAGTGTTTAATGTGGTATAGTAATGTAATGCAGGGTGTAATTTTGTCCTGTGGTCTGGAAATCAGAAACATCTTCTAAGGCGGTTTCTGCAATGTAATGTCAGGTCGTGTATTCTTATGTATGTGGACTTTTTGCCCAGTTTTTCATGAGCATATTTCATGCCTTTTGATGTCACCTGTGCTATTAATATAAAGAAATGTATCATTTTAAGGGGCTGTCAGCCCGACATCAGTGATCTGAGTAATGGTGACTTGATGGTTGTCAACCAAAGTCAGTTTTGAACAAAAAATAAAATAAATCCTTTAACAACCACCCGAGACCCCATAGTAACTGACAGCATTGTAGCAATGGCAACGTACACAAGCTTTTATTTTCTAGCAGAAGTCTGTCAGGGTGGGGTGGGACTGTGGGAAGGAGTCGCTGATGAAGAATTCCCTAATTCTCGTTGGATCGAGGGATCGCTTAACATCAGCATCCTCCAGTTCCTCTTAACTAAAATCTGACTTTCAATTCAATTCAGTTTTATTTATATAGCGCTTTTTACAACCAGGTTGTCACAAAGCAGCTTTACAGAGTCCAGGT
>JBBPCX010067796.1:0-12860 GCA_037974365.1 Hydrocynus forskahlii | reverse complement strand
AGAGCCAGCGAACCTCAGTATGAAAAAGGAGCTGCTCATGTTCGGCTCCCAATTCCTGACACAGCAAGGAAAACAAGCGTCGTTCCGCTGCTACTGACAATCTGAACGTGTCTGCACTGACAGCTGGATAAAAGGCGGGCTAATAAGCTCCGTCTCTCCAGAACGACAGAAAAATGCAGAGAGAGAGGAGCGCATTTTTCACACCAAGCTGAGCACGTTTTCTTCCAAATTAAGCAGGGTTTTTCCATTTTTCCATGTGTATTTTACCTGAAAGGTGAAATGCAATAAAAACACCCAGTGGCCAAATAATGCATTGTCTCTGTTTTTTCTTGAAAACAATTTGCACCTCTCTTCCGATCTTTCCGCGCCCCCCCTGTTGAGAAGCACTGCTCTAATCAATTCATTTTCCAAACTCTGACTATGCTATAAACTGGACAAAATCAACAATTCTACCTATAGTTGATGAAAAATCACACAATACGCTTAAAAACCTACCTTTTCAGATCCCAATTGGTAACATCAGGTATCTAGGCGTAAATATTTCTGCCAACCCATCTGAATCATAGTCCCTTATTTAAAAAATAGAGGATAATTGAAATTGCTGGATAAATTTTCCATTATCATTAGTTGGCAGAATTGCAACAGTAAAAACGTTTATATTACTAAAATTTAACTACCTGTTCACAATGATACCAACCGCACCAACTTCTAGATAGTTCAACTTACTGAACTCGATAATTAACAAATTCTACAGGAAAAACAAAACACCCAGAATCAAACTAGATACATTACAGAAACCAAAAACTCGAGGAGGATCAGAGGCATCAAATTTTGAAAATTATTACTTAGCAAATCAACTACAATATATCGTCCACTGGATACATCCAAACCAACAGAATAACCAGTGGTTAGAAATAGAACAATCTGAATGTAAAGAAATTTTACTTGCGGACCTACCATTTCTTAGCACTGCGATAAAACACCACAATTGTTTTAATAACACAGTAATCTCAACAACTCTCAATCAACATATTAAATTCTTTACAGGTAGAGGGCAGTTGTAAATCTTGTGTCTTTGTTAGGGCATTTGTCAGTGGGTAAATTTAGTCACAGATTATTTTTTTTTTACAGAAAATCAATATCACTTTTAAAGTAATTAATTGAGGCTCAACATTTAAAAATAAAAATGACACAGCAAATAAAGGGTTAATAGATCTGATCGCTTTTAAGAGGACTGAAGTCTTTTGCAAGGCACAGCATTTCTCTGTTCTCACTGTTACCTTGATGAACTAACATGTACTAACTACTGCTGCCTTAGTTAGCCGTGGTGTTAAGATTATAGGAGGTCCTCGAGTTACAACAGTGTCGACATACGACATTTTGAGTTTACAACACTCACTCCCACCCCCACTCCCACTCAACTTACACCGCTAGCCTCGTACTTCCAGACTATGTGAGTGAACTAGTTTGGTTGCGCATACAAGTGAGGGAGTTTTCCTTTTCCTTTTTCTGTGGCTTAGTTGTGTCTTTATGATTTTACAACTGTGTTAGGATTGGTAAGTGACGTAGGCTAGGGTCTGTTTTGACTTACACCAAAATTCGGGTTACATCACTGTTAAAGGAACGGATCTGTGGCACATCTTGAGGACCCCTTGTATCTCATTTGCTCTCCAAAAGTGTAGTAACCAAATCATTTGTCATGGCTGTTTTTAAATAACAATAAAACATGTTTTTAAATAATAATAAGACTCAGAATTTCAATACAGAGAAAAATAACAACAAATGTTAGGACATTGCCATTGGAAATTTAGAAAATTTGTTAGAAGTTCTCTTTGTTAGAGTAGCTGAGCAGACTGGATATGCTGCAACATAAAAACAGCCAAAGGCTTACAAACATGGGTGAATTCTCTAATACAAGGCAGGCTTGCACATGAATAGATAATCAACATGCTGAAAAAAATAAAACAACTGGAAAATATAATTAGCAGACAAAACACAACAAATTTTGTAAAGAACAAACAGACCATATAATGTGTAACAATGACCATAAAGCAAAACAGAATGGTATAGGAATGAACAAGAGGAAACTGGTTAGAAGGTGGTTAGAGAGCATGAGTGAGATGAGGTGTAGATGAGGGAGTGAAATTATAATTGCACTAAGAAGTATTTGTAAAATGTGTGTCTTTACCTAGAATATGTGCACTAAGTGTGGCGTGCAGAATAACAGCCGTCCAAGGTCTGTATGGCTCTGCAAGATCTGCAGCGAACAGCGAGAGGTGAGGTAGAAATACTTGATGACATAGACACCTAAGATACATACTTAGGATAAAGCTTTTGTCACAAAAATAAGCTATGGCAAATGTGAGTGTTGCCATTGTAAGAAGTCGACAAATAATACTTGATATTGAACATGTCAAGCAACATGTCCCGTGCCTTTCAGGCCATTGCCTTATTTTGTCTGTTTTATATTTCTTCCAAAGGTATGGAAGCGATCTGGGGCTTGGTTCTTTAAGGGCCTCCCTAAGCAGTTTCTGCCTTCACCCATGCCCATATCCAAACCTAAAGAGCCTAATTCCCAAAAGGCCCCTGAGAATCATACTGCCCTCGATACATCCATACTTGCTGGCCAGCCACAAGCAAAGAATAGAGGTAATGAGATTATTCATTAATTACATTCTGTGAAATGTTTGTTTGTTAAATTATAATGCTACCGCTAGATTCCCCATACCAAAACAGTAATTCAGTTATCTGCACCTTTGATGCGATCTGCAGAAGATTAATATATAATGTAAGTTTAATCAGTTTACAGAATTAGAACACTAAAAAGAAGAGTGAAAATATTTGGCTATTTAATAACTGCCTGTATAATTTTACCGAAGGAAATGTAGTTTCATGACAAACAGTTGCTTGTTCGCATGGTGCTTGATGTAGTAGTTAACAACAGACTAAAGTTATCTGTGATGCTGAACTGTCTACAGATACATTTAGATTATTTAGGCAACCACTGACTAGAAAGGTATTGGAAAGTGGCATGAACAGAAAATAGACTGGTGTGGTTGTGTATGTATACTAATATAGAATTGTGCTTGGCAGTACAATACTATATGCCATTTGTAGGGAGATTTTCTATATGAGATGCACATTTTTGTCCCTGAAGAAGTAAAAGAAGCATTATGTTTTCAGATCTGGCGGATAGTCAGGGAGTCGGTCCAGAAATGCAGAAAACAGGTAAGGTTATAATATAAACATAAATAATAACAGTTTAACTGATGTCAAAAGCACCAGCAGTACTGATCTGGAAAGCCACAGGGGACCCAACTGTGCCACATGTCATATACAGTTGCTTTGACATAGAGTGGCCAAAGTTGGAGAAACTTTTTCATATACATCCTTAAAAGTTTTGAATGGTTACATGGTACATCGCTGTGATGTAGAAACTGTGGAATAGCGTACTTTACACCACAGACCAGTTTCATGTGAGATAATATTTTCACGGACCGGTATAGATACAACTAAAAACAAAGTATGCTTGTTTTTTACTCATTTTTGCTAGCTCGTGGGCTACTTTATTTATGTACTGCATCGCGTGATTGAGACGAGTGTTTTTTTTTTTTCATAAAAGATCTTTCAGACTCTCATAATCAATAAAATATTTTTATTCTGTTTATTTCTGTGAGGCCTGGTACCAAATGACTCACGGACCGACACCAGTCCACAGCCCAGAGGTTGGGAACCTCTCCTTTAAAGAATCATTAAAAGGCAGTGTATACCTACTAATATCACAGGATTCCTTTATTTTCAATTCAATTAAATTAAATTTTATTTATATAGCGCTTTTTACAACCAGGTTGTCACAAAGCAGCTTTACAAAGGCCAGGTCCGAGCCCCTAGTGAGTAAGCCAAAGGTGACAGAGGCGAGGAAAAACTCCCTCGGCTGGAGGAAGAAACCTCGGGAGGAACCAAGACTCAAAAGGGGAACCTGTCCGCCTCAGGTCAACCCCGAAATGTTAACTGACTTTACAAGTCAGTTAACATTTTTTGGTGTTATACAGAACATCTTTTGCTAAGAATGTAGGTAACTGGTAAACGCTGTGTTAGAGAAGGGCCTTGGAATTCCTTGGTATTTGGGAGGCTGCGGCTGCAGAGCAGCTTTAGCATAGTCTTTGGAGTACATAGGAATATGGTTGTCAGGTCAGGGAAAAATTACAGTGGGTGGCCAGTAGAGGGCGCCCTTGTTTAAGTTTGTTTTTTGGTATGTTTGTACTTTTATTTTGATATGTTGAGCACCACTGGCAGTGAGTTTGACTATTATGAGTTTCAGCTGCCGGGGTGCTCAAAAAGATGGGTTTTTGATTTTCATTTGTTGAGTTGGTGGTTTTTGTATTTAAGTTGTGTGTTGTCGGTCCACCGTCATTATAGGCGTCATTACAGAGGTGTTTGTGTTTCTGAAGCATTATCGAGTTTGGTCAGGCCCTCAAGCTTTTGTTTCTGTGAAAAAATAAAGAAATACTAAAGAAAGAAAGATGGACGCCTGTCTTCCTGGGAGAAAAGGGGGGCGACGTGAGAATGGGATGTTAAACCAAAAGCAAAATTGTTAGTCTCATAGGGTTGATTGGACTTTCCAGCTGGACATGATGTTTTTTCTGAGAATCTGAGAACAGCTGGTGTCAATCAAGTTTAGGTGGAACCACTTTTTCAGAATACTGAAGTGCCATGGTCAGCTGCTGTTTATGGTCCTGAATGGTTGACGACACCTGCGAAATTGTTAGAGATAGAGTTAAACCATACTGATCACACTTCATTTGACATGCACATTAACTGGATTTTGCAAAAGCATTTAGACTCTTACATGAATAGTTAAATAAATTGTTATATTATTTCTATACCTTTACCAGAGCTCATTTACGGCATTTACATTTACAGCATTTAGCAGATTTAGCATTTATCCAGAGTGCCGTACATCGGTGCTCAAGTAGTCCACATCTGTTCTTCAGAATTAAATGCTATACTTAAATCAACATCTGCTATTCAACCAAGTTAATACCAGCAAGGTTACACACCTAAACAACTCCTGTTGAAGAAAAGTCAGAGATTAAGGAAAAAGTAAGGAAGGCAGGCAGTAAAAGTGTAAGTGCCCAATGGGTTTTTTTCAATAAGTATAGGAAAGAAGAAAAGAATAAGCAATAACAAGAGGCCAGATAAGTGCTGATAAGTAAGGAGGTGCAAGTCCATTCTTGGCCTTGAAGGCAAGTGTTAAGGATTTGAACTTAATGCGAGCAGCCACAAAAAGCCAGTGATGGTTCCTTAGTAAAGGTGTGGTGTCTGAGGATTTTGAAACATTGAAAACTAACCTCGCAGCTGTGTTCTGAATCAGCTGAAGTGGTTTTGTTACCTTCGGTGGAAGTCCAGCCAGAAGAGAGTTGCAGTAGTCCAGTTTAGAGATGACCAGACACTGGACGAGTAACTGCATAGCTTTTGTGGAGATGTGGTCAACTTGTGGTGAGAACAGATTTGTGTTCCCAACAGAAACAATGAGGTCGTGGCTTGGTGATGGACTCCCTTTGATGAAGAGAAGCTCGGTCTTGCTGGGATTCAGCTTGAGGTGATGTGCCTCCATCCGAATTGAGATATGAGCCTGACAGTCTGAGATGCAGGCTGAGACCTGATCATCACTGGAAGGGAAAAAGAGAATAAGTTGGGTGTCATCTGCATAAAAGTGGTAGGCAAAACCATGTGAGGCTATTACAACCCCAGGAGAACCAGTGTACAAAGAAAAGAGAAGTGGTCCAAGCACCGAGCCCTGTGGAACACCAGTGGACAAACTTCGTGAAGCACCCTGGGACCCTTGACAGGCCACCTGGTACCTCTGGTCATCAGAGTAGGTTGTCTTATCTAGCTGTATGAAGTTCTTCAGAGACAGCAAGTACAGCAGTTTCAGTAGAGTGTGCAGCCTTGAATCCGGACTGGTGGAGGTCTTGAAGCCTATTTTGAGAAAGAAACAAGTTGAGTTGCTAATAAACAGCACATTCCAGGACTTTGGAAAGGAAGGAGAGAAGAGATACCGGTCTGTAGTTATTGACATCTGAGGAATACCGTGTGGGTTTCTTCAGAATTGGTGTGACCACTGTGATATCACCAGATCTCATCCTGCACATCACCTATGTTATCAATGGTTCCTTAATAACTGACCATGTCCCATCGGCTTTCAAGTCTGCAGTGCGAAGATGTAGTGGGTTCGCTGGACATCAGGAGTAGAGACACATCCTCAGGAGGGTGCAGTGAGAAGCCATAAGCAGCTTGATGGTTGGAGAAAAGGATCTTCAATTATAGTCACTCTTTTCATCAAAGAACTTGGCCAAGTCTTCTGGTGAGAGAGCTGGACAAACAGTGAGAGAAGGTGATTTAAGAAGGGATGAAAAGGTGGCCAAGAGATTGCGAGGGTTAGATGCAGATTCTTCAAACTTGGTTCTGTAGAAGGAAGACTTAGCAGAAGTTAAATCAGTGGCAAATCTGGATAAAAGAGAGCAATAGGAGATGAGTTCACTGTTCTTAAGTGTTTTCCTCCATCTTCTTCTGGCTGCTCTTAGTTTCCTTCGGTTACTTCGCAGGACCTCAGACAGCTATGGAGGGGCATGCTTCAGTCTGGAAGACAAAGGGCAGTTGATTAACTGAGCTGCGGAGAGATGAGAAAAGGTCACGGGTGTAGGTGGGGTTAGGGAGAGATAAGGAAGATAGAATAGAGGAGGAGGGAGACGATAGAGATAAAGAGGAGAAATTTCTGCAGGTAGACGTTGGTGTTACACGTGGGTGATGAGACGAGGAGGTCTGAATAGGGAATTTGAAATACAGAAGATGATGGTCAGAGACATGTAGAAGAGTATATTGAACATAGGAAGTGATCTGGTTGATACTTAATTGACAGTGTTGCCTGTATTGTGGGTCCAAGGAGACTCGCGGAGGGACAGGCCAAAGGACGACAAGAGCAATGTGAGTCCGTTGGTCTGCATGTTGTCACTTAGGAGATTGAAGGAGGATGAGTGGGGAGTCGTTGTCTGGAAACGAGCTCAGGAGGATGTCCAGTTCATCTATGAAGTTATCTAGAGGGCCAGGTGGGCGATACAGGACAATGATAAGGAGCAGTGATCGGATGTGTTACAGTAACAGAGTGGAATTCAAGGCATGAGATATTGAGCAGGGAAAGACTGAGAGATGTGAAATACCATTTATGCGAGTGAAGCAAACCTGTACCCCCTCCTCTGCCTGTAGTGTGAAGAGAGTGAGAGAAGGACAAGACAGAGGAGAGAGCACTTGGAGTAGCCGTGTCCTCTGGTGTGATCCAGGTCTCAGTGAGGGCCAGGAAGTGGAATGAGTGGAGAGATGAGAGTCCACAAATGAAGTCAGCTGTCTTGATGCAGGATAGGCAGTTCCACAGACCACCATGAACCACTGTATGCGGCTATGGAAGAAAAGGTAGCTGAGAGAAGTTTCTAAGATTTGTGCCCTGTCGGTGGGGAACATGTCATCTTGGGCTGTAAGATATTTGAACAGGTATAGATGTGAATTATCTGTAGTAAATACAATAGAGAGGAAAGAAGGAAAGGATACTTAACTGAGTGCAGAAGTTGGAAGTATGAGGATCTACAGAAAGTTACTCTGTAGAGTTCTGTGAGAGTAGAAGCCACTCCCATTACTTGACACCTAGATCTCTTGCAAAGTTTTTCCAGGTAATCCATTTCATTAACCTTCTGAGGTCAGAGGCCTGTCAAGCACTTTGAGGCAGTTTGCTACACCTTTACATTTTTAATCTAACTAAAACATCTATGCAAAATTTATTTTTTTTTTTTTAATATTGTGTAAACATGACATGACAAAAACCTATTTTCAGAGGTCTTCAAACAAAGTAAAAAAAACCCCAAATATATCTGAGCAAGACTTTTGAAGTTTGAACCTTGTAAATATATGTTTTGGCCACAAAAAGGTAAGAAGAGCATTTAGAAATTTTATGTAGTTTCAATACAAATTGTAAAAAAGTCAGACTACCTATGTTTTCTCTACTCTTTCCACATGCATATTCATTAGATGGGTGTTGCACGCTTGTGACTTCCCCTCCTCCTGCCAATGGCCATGTGACAATGGCTGTCATTGTCTGCCTGCCACTTCCCCCAAAGCTCTACAAGCTACTGCAAAGAAAAGAAGCCCCAAAATAGAAAAGCTTAAATTAAAATTTTTCTACACGAAGAGCAGGCTATCCATCATTCATTCACACCTAATTCATTCACACCCATGTCAACCCAAAAGTCCCAATACCAACTTTAATTAACAGTGGCCTCTAGCAGCCACTGACTAGAGACCTTACAGGTTCACACCTACCGTAACAAAGACTTGCATACTAATGATCAAATACAACAGTATTTTAGCCATATGATCATCTGACCAGCAAAAGACTAGATGTAGCTTCATTCTCCCTATAAGCTAACCGAAAAAGCATGATGCGTGATTAGCCTGATCAGCCTAATGCTGGCTGATTAGCCTACTGTAACCACAACTCTGAGCACAACATGACATGTATTTTAGCCATGTGATCATCTGACCAGCAAAAGACTAGATATAGCTTCTTTCTCCCTATAAGCTAACTGAAAAAGCACCACCAACAACTAGCAAAACAGATATTAGGCTACTTACTCATCAGAATGATCTTCGACGGGATCAAGACAAAGCTCAAAGCACTGTATCTGTTCATCATCGTTGTCATCACTGGATGAAAAGTTTTCCCCTGTGTGCAAAAAGACCAGACCATGTGCCTTTGTTTACGGGGCGTGTTCTCACCTCCCCCTGCCACACAATGAGCCAATCACGCCATTGCTATTCAGCTATTCAGATAGTGTTTTCCATCTGAATAGCTGAGGGGTGTGTCATTAACAGGCTGCTGCTTGCTGAGGCAGAGAAAATCTCAAGATTTCTTTTTATTCTATTTACAAAGTGCCATCAATAGATTTTATTAAAACATACATATTTGAAAACTAGAAGATTCAAGGTTTCTAGTGGTGTTACAAAAACTCATGGAGCTTTTCATGATTGTTTTGGAACGGTCCAAAAAGTCCCTCAGGGGGGATTTTGACCTCAGAGGGTCACTGACTTTGAAGGTCAGTGCTTCTCATTATAATTAAAAGATTACAGCAATGCCATGACCATACATAACCTGAGCTGTCACTCAGTTTTGGTTGCCATTGTTCCATCAAAGGTGACCTAGTGAGAGTTGGCAGTGACTAAAATTAGGTAAAAAGAACACTTAGTAGACAAGCTAGATCAAGAGTTTGAGGCAAAGAATAGCCCAAAACTGTGCAAAACTGTGCAAAGGAACAGGACTGAGAAAGGTATAGTCGAACATGGACATTATAATGGGCACGGCAGAAGTTTTTTTTAGCCACGATTGTAGCCTCATGTTCAAATGCTGACCAAGTCTTTGCAAGGCGTAAGCTTACTTCGTAATAACCTCTGTTTTAGCTGTATAGTGCATATGCAATGACTGCATATGTTACTCCATTTCTTGGGATCTGCAATGTGTAAGTAATCAGACTGATAAAAAAGCTCAATTGTCACTGTAGCTCCAGAACTCACCGGACGTCCAGCCATTGCTCCTAAGCCTGCTGTGGCTTCAAAGCCTTCCAGCACTGGTGGTCCCTGTCACTCAGAGGCAGATGGTCCTGTTGTGATGAAAAAGGCTGTTGCGGTCCATAGCTCCAGATCACCTCCATCAGCTGCAGCCCTGAAAACCCAGCAGAGTGAGTAGTAATACACCAGTTTTTTTACAATATCAAAGCACTGTTGTCTAAATGTTCCTAGTAATACTTTATTTTGCATTTATAGCCACTACTCTGCTGGAAGCAGAGAGAGGAGCCTACCTGACCACTGGATTTCAGGAAAGACCATCCCCTGCAGAGAGGGAGGAAAGGAGGCAGGCTACCTTGTATAACGTACCACCAGCACGTCATCAGGCCCCTCCACCAGAGGAGGATGAGGATGAAGCCAACAGCTATGACTCAGATGAAGCCAGTAAGATCAACTGTACTCAGAGGCTCTCTAAATTTTAGGATTCATTTATGATTGTTACGGTGGTTAATTTTGGTTAATTTTATGGAGAATGCCAGAATAATTTTATTCAGTACACTATATACACTAATGTAAAGTGACAGGAAATATTACATTAATCAAAATGCAGGCATTTTTTTGTTTGATATAAATGTAGCCAAGTTTCATTTTTTCTCAGGACATAGTATTGGTTTGTTTATGCTTTGTGTCATGTTCTACCTCCAGGCAGTGAAGGAAGATTTCCATTATTCAAACTTAACTTTATTTTCGAACAAAAAGGCATGAGGGCCTAAACACAACAAAAACCGAAACACAGGAGACAGGACGGGAGTAAACTCGAACCTAAGCAGGAAGCCAGTGGACCGATAGCAGAGGTCCAACCTAGACTGAACTAAATACTCTTAAACTAAATCCAAGAACCAGTAGCAACAGACAAACACTTATACAGAAACACGGGTCATCTGGAATTAATACCCCAAACAAAAAAAAAACGGTGTACATAAGAAATTTCAACAACACATAAAAAAAGTCCCACAACACATAAAATGAAAAAGGGCAGCCTCTAGCGGCTGCTGCCCAAGGACATTACATTACCCCCTGCAATGGCACAGCCCTGGAGCACCAGAGGGGCCACAAGCTCACACAAAACGCGGCAGGCAGGTGGTGGCAAAACGCAAACCCTGTGGGCCCCACATGGCCGCGTCCTCTGGCCTGCCTTTGGCGCAGCCAGGGTGGCCTGTCTGGGTCCCACTCGTCTGCTCTCAAGTGAGGTCCCTGTAGGTGAACCTTGTGGGCCCCACATGGCTGCCTTCCGAAGGATGCTCCTCTGGCCTGCCTTTAGCACAGCCAGGGCAGCCCGTGTGGGTCCCATCGTCCACATGTGATGCCCCTCTGTGTCCGCCGTGTGGAAACCCGCACAGGGAGCACCTCGGGGGCCAGCTACAGGGCCCATTGCGCCCCCCTAAAAAATAATTGGGGAAAATCCCGACAGCACGCCCCCCACTCCAACGGCATGTCCCCAGAGCACCAGGTGGACCCGGTCCCCTCCAGCATGGCAGCGGGGTCAGTGGCGGCAAAAGTGGCCCCAGGTCAGTGTCGGGGCTGCAGCTTCGGGAACTGAGACAAGAGCTGCAGCTTCAGGGACTGAGACAAGGGCTGCAGCTTTGGGGACTGAGACAAGGGCTGCAGCTTCGGGGGCTGAGACGAGAGCTGCAGCATCAGGGACTGGGACGAGGGCTGCAGCTTTGGAGACTGAGATAAGGGCTGCGGCTGCAGGGACTGAGACAAAGGCTGCAGCTTTGGGAACTAAGACGAGGGCTGCAAATTCACAAACAGTCACTGAAACAGGGCCACGGGTCCTCAGAACTGGCGTGGGCAACGCCCAGTGAGCTGCCATGGGCAGGATCCGTGTCCTTGAAGCCAGCAGGGAAGCCAGCGTGGGGACAAAAGGATCATCAGGGATGTCGTCCCTCGAAGGCGGCCGGGGAGCCGGTTTGCTCAGTGCGGGCACAGGAGCCTTGGGGATGGTGTTGGCGCCGCCATCGGCATGTTTTGAAAAGGCACTGGGTGCCAGCGTGGGAGACGGTCTAGAGACCAGCGTGGAGGCCGAAGGAGCATCAGGGACTGGCTCCCCTGCCGGCTCCCCTGCCAGCTTAGAAGGACAGGAATGGAGGAATGGAAGTATAGGAATGGAAGCCCGCATCCTTGGGGCTGGCATTGGCACCGCCATTGGCGCTGCCATTGGCGCCAACTTCGGCGCCAACATCAGCGCGTCTCAAATGGGCGTGGTAGTTTGCATCCTGGGAGCCAGCCAAACAACAGACAAACACATACAGAAACACCGGTCAGCTGTGACTAATATCCCAAACAAAAAAATGGTGTACATAAACAACTTCAACATAAAAGTCCCACAACAAAATTTCCATTTAAATTGGAAAAGGGTGGCCTCTAGCGTATGATGACGATGTGTAAATCCAAGGCAAAAGTACAATTAAACAGACATGAATGCAAATAGAAATGAGAAGTTATTTGAAGAGTCCCTTACACATTTCTGTATTATGTTTAATGCTTTAAAATATGAAATAAAATCCAGTACTATTGTCTAAAATAAGTAATTAATGAAAGATATACTTAATGTTTGCTTTGACTTGCTTTGAGTTGATGTACAGTCCAGCTTTCCCTATAGTGTTTGTTTTTCTTGTCTTTTATTTTTGCTTGATTTTGTAATATTTTTTTAGAACTTGCTGATATCCAGACTTTTCCACAGCAAGCCTACTACAGTGGTACCTTGATTTACGAGTGTGCCAACTTATGAGATTTTCGAGATACGAGTCGTCTCTTGGCCAATTTTTTGGTTTGAGTTGAGAGCAAAAATTTTTTTTAAATTTTTTTACGAGAATTTGTGCTTGCAGTTATTTTGCAAAAGTTCATTTATCCATCCATGTGTCCAAAGGAAGTCGAAGTGCGAAGAACAAGGCTATAACGCCAACCAAGGGCGTTAAAATATTTTCTAAACATCGGACATCTATCCATGAAAATATGGAGAAGCTGCTGATGGTGTGGTTGATGGAGAAGCAGCTCGCAGTAGATCCTGTAACGGAGGATATAATCTGTGAAAAGACTTGAGCTGTTTGTGCTGATTTGCAGACCCTGGCACTTCTGCGGACAAGGCATCGGGAAAATTGATTTGACATACTGTGACGGTCACCTCGCCCCCGTCACGTCTGTCCCGGTCCCTGTCTCCTGAATTCTAGTGTTCCCTCCTGTTTCTC
>JBBPCX010067795.1:0-12860 GCA_037974365.1 Hydrocynus forskahlii | reverse complement strand
AGAGATATATATATATATATATATATATATAGATATGTACAACACACAATTCCTTTAGATACATTCATAAAATCCCTTAACACTGAAAAGTCTCTTTATAGGGATGCACCCATGATATTTTTTTTATGGCTGATCCCTATTCCAATTTCTTTACAGTGGTCAAACAGCCCTTTTTGGCCATTTTTGTGGGCTACATGAGCACAACACTTATATTTACTCTATTAAACTACACCACATATCAGCCATAATCAAAATAATACACTGGCCAATCACTGATTGGAGGTTTTGAGCAAAAATCTGATGATTCCAATCATGCATTCCTGGTTCTGTAAGTTGTCATAGTTTTACATATACAACCATTTATCCAAGCCTATATACATCTTTACTAAAGAAGCTTCAAGCAATGCCCTGTTAAAGAGTGGACTGCAATGTTCAGTGAAATAAAATGTCATAAAACATGGGTTTCCAACTGTCGCAGCTTGCAGCCCTCAACAACAAAAAATGATATTTTTGTTTTACCACAACAATCATTTTTGTCATTTTAAAATGATGTTTGGTTAAATGTCTGGACATTATAACGGAATGTGTAAACTGCTCTGTGTCTAGAGCCTCTTGGAAGAACCCTTGGATCGGTAAAGAACTTTTATATCACGTGAACGGTCCTTGTAGCTTTCAAAAGGTTCTTCACACTCACATTCCTCTTTCAAACATGGTTCTTTGAGGAACCTGCAGTTGATTTTCTACAGTATAGCTTAAAAAACACTTAATGGCATCTTTTTTTAAGAGAGTACATATATGAGATTCAAATCTAATGCCAATATTTAAGGTTTATGTTTAATAGTGAATCCATTGTGTTGTGTTTCAGTGGTTGGTGAAAAAAGCCACATTCAAACCCAATTAAGACAGCAACTAAACACTGTCATTCAAAAAATCAGGTGCATGGCATTCATGTGTGCACGCAGGCATGCACATCTGCGATCATTTTTCTCGGCTTATCAGACACAATCAGACTCGCCGCCTTCAAATCACAGCTAGCTGGAACAGCTGGTTCGTGTCAACGGGCTATATCATGTTTACTGTGAGCGATTTACACGCTGTTATCACTTTATTACCTGCCATCAGTATTATCACATGGCCATGTTTATCGTCATGATTGGCAGTGATGTTAAAATGGCTCAATCTCGAGTGAGCAGTAGTAGACAGTCCACTTCTGCACCTGCCAGAACTTCTTCAGAACACTTTTCCAAAAGTAAACCAGTCTGGAGATTCCCTGCTGCTGTCATAACAAGTGGCCTTGCCAGTACTGTGCCTTCATCTGTCTTACCTGCCTTATCACAACACATATGATGAGTGGTCATCGTGTAGCACCACTTATCAGACACTGACATAAGCAATGGGGGGGGATTCCTGTCCCATGCTGGTTTGAGGGGGCCCAGAATAACAACAAAAGAATTGAAAGCATGAATCCAGACAGTTTGTGTCTTCGCTGGGCGTGAATACGTGGACTCTAACAACTCCTCAGCAACAAAGGCTCATAACAGCAGACAGCAGTCCTCCAACATCATCCCGACACTCTTTTTTCGGTCACTAACCGAAAGCAGAACTATGACACTTGCCATGCCAAAATCAATCACCAAAAACATTTTAAAGGTCATCCCAACGTTTGCTCATTGTGCTCTGGGAGCCTTTTGTCTGGGACCCCCCCCCCTTCCCTTCCCCTTCTCTTCTCCTCCCTCCCAGCTTGGACCTTCAAGTCCAGAGCTGCAGCACCCAGGCATCAGACAATAAGAGATCCCATTCATCTCATACAAAAGCCAAGCTGCATCATGTAAGGAGGTTTGAATGGGGATTTATGGTACAGGGTATTGTTCCAGAGGGGCAAAGCAGAACTAATAGTGGATTAATAGTGGAACAACCTGGTAAAAAATGAGAAGGGGGGGTGCCCTCCGTGGTCAGGCGTTCTTACCGGAGATTTCTGAGTGGGGAACCCCGTTCAGGGTGAAGCCCTTGCTGCTGTAGAAGTGGCGCACCTCGGCACAGCTCCGAGCCTTCTCCGCGCACACGCACACGGCCAGCAGGCACAGGACCACGGACACCGGGGCCAGATCCATCCTCGGAGCTGTGGCTGGGAAGGAGGTTTGAAGAAGTCCAGAGACAGGGAGAAAGTAAGTAAGGCACCCGGTGTCTTTAAATCCACCTTTCTTTGAGAGCGGAGGGCTGGCTCAAACGGGATGGAGATGGACCGGCGCGTCTCGCCTCCTCAAGCCTGGCCAGGTAGCGCTTCTCTCGGCGTGAATCAGTCAGGCAGCTCGGGGGGGTGGGGGGTGGAGGGGGTCAGCCAGCCTTTCGAGTGCTCTCTCAGTCCGGAGGGTTCCCGTGCCTGCTGCTCATGTCTTGTCAAAGCTAGCGATGGAACATCGGATGGAGGAGCAAAGGGAGTGTAAATGGAGAGCCGGGACTCAGTGCACCCTCCCCCGCAGTGTGGTGCTGCTTCAGCCGCCTGCCAAACTCCCTCTCCGGCTTCTGCTGCTGCTGTTGAAGCCCCAGCCTCCAGCCCTGGGGGATAAGGAGGAAGGAGGAGAGGAGAGGCACCTGCAGAGTGGAACAGTGCCACCTACCGTCCATCCTCTTTATTCAAGCCCTTGAATGTGCAGTTCAGAAGTATGAATGCAGTTCATTATATGGGTATTTGGACACTCCTGTTTTTCAGGGTTTGGGTTTGGGCTGGGGCCCTTAATTCCAGCGAAGGGCTTAATCTTAATGCTTCAGCATACCAAGACATTTTTCTTCCAACTTTGTGGAAACACTTTGTGGGGAAGAACCTTTTCTATTCCAGCATGACTGTGTCCCAGCACACAAAGCGAGCTTCATAAAGACATGGCTGGAGAAGTTCAGCGTGGAAGAACTTGACTGGCCACACAGAGCCCTGACCTCAATCCCATCCAACACTTTTAGGGTGAACTGGAACAGAGACTGTGGGCCAGGTCTGACCGCATAAATGCTCTACAGAATGAATGGACACAAATTCACTCATTCTGGTTCCCCGCTGGTGGACTGGGCTGCCTAAGATGACCAGAGCAGCAGAATCCCTCTCTATCTTCAAAAAGACTCATCGGATCAGAGAGCATCTCCTCTCCTGATGCACTTGTCCTACATAAAGATTTTAGTACTTAGAACTCTTCTCTGGCTCTCACACTGTCCTGACACTTGAGTATTTCCTCAAACTGTAAGCTGGAAAAAGGTATCTGCCAAATGCAAGTAATGTAATGTAATGGTTCCGGAGGAAGGTTGTTTCAATTCACTGTCTACTGTGTAAATAGCTGAAATGACAATAAACCTACTTGATTTGTCATGGAGTGATGGAGCTCCATTCAGTATATCTGGGCTGAATGTGTACAGCAATGTTCCTGCATCTAGTGCAACAGCAGATATTGATATAGCAAAGGGGGGAGGGGGGACATCCTTTCCACCCATAAAGAACAAGGACAGGTGTGCTCTCTTGTGACTTCCAGCGGGGGAATCACCAGGAATCAAGCTTTTGACCTTTGGATTATATGGTTTACACAGCTACGTAGGAACCCAGTCGTATTGTTAATCATTTTTTCACTTGACTGAAAAGTATTAGTCACCTAAAGTGCACTTACACTCAGTTATGTTAGTATTATTGGCCTAGTTCGGGGGCAGCTGGTGGCCTAGGGGTTAGAGAGTTGGTCCTGTGAACAGAGGGTTGAGGGTTTGAATCCCTGGACTGCCAGTGGCATCACTGAGGTGCCCTAGAGCAAGGAGCCGTCCCCACACACTGCTCGCCGGGCGTTGTGTTCCTGGATGACTGCTGCTTCACTTGGTGAATGGGTTAAATGCAGAGTAAAAGTTCACGTATGACAAAATGGTCACTTCAATTAAAATTTCTATTCTTTTTTTACAGTATGGTTGCAAGGAGAAACCTGATTTTTGCTTACCTTTCCCCCCAACATGCACTGCTTCACTGCAGGCCAGCCTGTAGGATTTTCATATCATGTCGATGTGTCATTTTGATAAGTTCACACCACACAGTCAGTGTGTTGTGTTCATGCCGTCATGCACACCTAAAGGCTAAAGTGCACTGACATGCATCTGCCAAGCAGGCAAACTAGTCATGGCTTGAGTGAGTCATTTTGGGGAAAAAGGTCCCTGCATGTTATGAAGTCATTCTTAAAATGGAGGAGTTTGAGAGCAGAGAGCTGCCACAATAAGAAGAAGTAGAGCAGGACTGTGTTAAACTATACAGAACAAAAGACTGGAACAGAAACAGTAACTACGCAATTGTCACAAACTGTCCTCCTAAACATGCAAAGTTTTGTCTGAGTCTGTGGTTGCTGTTTGACAGCATTCACTGTGTACATACAGCACTGTGCAAAAGTCCTATGCAAGTTCTGTAGAGCCATTTATCTCACTTAATCTGTGCTAAAGTAAAGTTAACATCAGAATAAATACAACCAACAAGAAAGCAGTAAACTGGTCGAATCAAACCAGGTTTCTGATGGAAACTACAGTAATACTGGACTTCCACATGGAACACACTGATATACTGAACATAACATCACTGTTTACTGTAGAATGGTATTTGTATTTATTCTGTTTTGTTTTGTTTACTATATTAAGTAATATGAATGTAAAACTGGTCATCTAAACAGTTTTAAATATTATTTTCACAGGTGACTTTTGCACAGTACTGTAGCTGTTAATGCCACACCAGCAATGCCCTCCTTATCATCACCATCTAGGTGTAAGATGTAGAGTAGAGGAGAATGAGGCAGTATCTAACCAGCTTGGGTTTTTTAAATGATTTTTCAAACAGAACATCATCCGCAGCCTCACACAACCTTACACACAACTCACACTTGTATTATTGTAACCCTCGTAGACGCCGTAATACAACACTACTTGAAGTGTATAGCCATCTTCTCGTAAGAGCTGGGCAGGTTTAAGTACAGCCTCCACACGATGGGGTTAGTTTAATCCCCCCCTCCCCGATTTAAATTCAAAACAGTTGCATTTTCACATTCAAATTTGTCAAAAACATACAGATGTCAAAATGAGCTTATCTTTTATCTAGTACGTTTATACTCAGAAATACAGGAATAACATTTTACAGCTCTAATTTGCAAATTATATTGATTTTGATTCATATACCTTTATATATTTAGGCTGGAAAGCTCACTGGGTCCAAACATAATCGAATGATGTCAATTTAAATGCATTTTCATCAGTTTACCAGACTGTTTAGTGACCAGCCCCTCTATCGGTTAACATCGATCTGACCTGTGGGGTCAGCTGGAACTCACACTCTGCCCGTGGCTGGATTGTGCATAAACAGCAGGTGTTGGAAACACAATTCACGTGTGCATTTGGAGCACAGACGTGTAGGATGTGTTTTAAAAACATTCATCTTGTTCCTTCTAAAGGAGAATTTGAGGCCTCAGTCAATCCCTTAAGTCTCATCCAAAGGAAAGAAAAATTCAAAGTATGATCTCTTCTCTGTCCAGCTTATATCTCCAAGACAAAACTGAGCTCAGTTTAATATCCATATGAGATTCTGACCGTTTTCTCCCACTTCTTAAATTCAGCTCCTGAGAAAGAGCTTCCCCTAATCTCAGCCCGATCCCAGTTTAAGATCTTCAAATGATACTTCTTTTCATCTAATTGATCTTTATTTGTCTCAGATAATCAGATCGCCATGAGATATAAAACTCGATTTGCTTGTAAATGAGCCTGAAATTTGTCTCCGTGATCAAATTCAAGTCTCGACTACCAAAGTCAAGACAGTTTTGAGATCCAAGTTGTTTAACAGAAGAAAACCAAGAAGCTGATGAGAACAGCAGAAGAACTCCTGTCTTAAATTGAGTTTTTCTTTTGCTCATTGCTCATAAATCCGACTTCAGTAATCTTCAAATTAGAAGATGATTTACTGCTGATGAGACAAAGAAGAGACTGTTGTGAGCAGCAAAATCTTTCTCTGGGCCTTGAGTGTTAGTGACTCAGCCTCCTCAGTGGACCCCCATCACCTGGACCAGATGTGCTGGATGTGGGCTGGAACAGAACTAGATCAGAGTAGCAGATTTGTTAGACTTACCTTTGTGGACACTTTGTCAAACGTTCCCACTGCTGAAAGGAACGGCTCGGTCAATAATGCTAATGATGCTATCAAGGAATGAAAGCAAATCGCCAACACTTCTCATTATGAAAATGTCATCTGGCTAAACGTCAGATACCTGCCTCCATTTGTGGCTAGAAACATTAGCCTGTTATGTTGAGCAATTATTTTAAGCTGTTTTATATTCGTCTGAATCCTCTAAGCAGGGAAACCCATTGCACTTTATATGAGGCTCATTTGAAGTGTCACTAGGGACATTATGAAAAATAGGAGCCATTTCTCCAAATTAGTGGATGATAATACATTAATAATAGTCACAGCATTTTACATGGGAAGTGTTCTGCATTAAAAAGGGCGGAGTATGAATAAATAAATGATTTTAGTCATAAGAATGACGTTGCAATTCTTTTCTGATGTGTGGCGTGAAACTGGTGGGCTTCGGTTGTGTGTTAAATGCGACACCAGCTGCAGAGTGTCCATCGCTGACGTGGATGTCGTTTCCTAATAATTGAGCAATGGTGCTTAGCTGATGTGCATCTATCTCTGAAATTAAACACGTAATTAAACATTTTGGCATAAATCATAGCGCATCCAGTGGCACCCAGGACATTAAACTGCCATTGTCGTGAGAGGCGTGTGACGTTATAACTGGGTTAAACCACAGTTCATCCCACACATAAAAAAAAGAATTACGATTCGAATGTGTCAAGTGGCTGCCCATTAATAAAATAATGTTACAGCAACAAAATTGCTGTTTTACAGTTTCCTCCTTTTGGCAAGAAATGTGTTGATGCAATGCAATTTATTAATGTGCAGCTAATTGACACATTTGAATCATAAATTCAAAACAGCATTTTTTCAGTGTTTACATCATTTAAGGATAAAAACAGACTCTGAATGGTCCACCCTCTTCAGACCATACTTAACACAATCCACAGTTAATTTTTACACACAATAATCTAGAATGTAGAATTGTATTATTTGTGGTAATTACCATTTACATTTAAGGTCTCCTTATTAAAGAAATAGTACACAGTTTTCCACTTAACCCGGGTGAGATTTGACTTAAACATGTTTGGAGCTCAAATTTGCCTTCTTTGGTTAAGTGCTGGATCCATGAAGCTAATGTTGCTAACAAATACTGGAAGTCAATAGTCACCCAAATCACTTCCATAACTACAACCGCAAAATGTAATCTTAAAGTTGATCATTAAGATGGAAGAGACTTGTGGGTGTGGTTTAGGACACTATGACTTACTGAGAGCTGGCTGCCAGTCTTCCTTAGACTACTTTGTTAACACCAGCGGTGTCAGTCATACATTTATATTTGCTTTTTTTTTTTTTTTTTAACAGTTGCTACACATCAGATGATTGCAACTGTGTGAGCAATTCATTTACATTTATCAGACGCTTTTATCCAAAGCGACAGGGGGCAGTCTCCCTGGAGCAACTTGGGGTTAAGGGTCTTGCTCAGGAACCCAGTGGTGGTGCTGAAGGTGACCTCTTTGTCCAGAGGCGAGTATCCTACCCACTAGGCCGCCGCCACCCCCCATATCATCCCATGTACTTTAATGAAGAGTTCGATGCACTTTTTTTGTGGGGAAGCTGGTGGCCTGGTGGTTAGGTAGTTGCTCCTGTGATCAGAAGGTAGTGGGTTTGAACCCCAGGACTGCTAGTGGCACCACTGAGGTACCCTTGAGCTACCATCCCCACACACTGGCCCCCAAATGGACACTTTACTTTACTCTAAATAGGTTGTGATGTTTGATTTAGCACCAAAAGTGATTCACTATGTTATAAGTCAAAAAAGCCCCTCTTAAATCCATCTGTATAACCATTTTTGCTAAGAATGTAGTGCCAAGCTGTTCTAGGCCTTTTCCCACCAGAGCTCTTGTGATGTGAAGAGTGCTCCATGGTCCTGAAACGTCTCATACTTATATAACATTTTTATTGACTGATTTGCGCGTGAGTGCCTCAGAACACATTACTGTCAACACATGTGCCGGATACAGCCAGGACAGTTCCGCTAGGGGTGGCTTCATCACTTGAGTCACAGTTTCACAGTCCCAGATGCTGACAAGGACTGTCAGAGCCAATGATGCGGACAAAAGGCAGTATTATGAGGTTTTGTCTATGTACATTTTCTTGGCTTCAATAACCTAATTACAATTCAATTAAGTAATCAAAGTCTACTCTTATTCGTTTTATATTGGTTACTCTTATCAAAGACAGCCCAGCACACTACTTACTTTGCATACAGAGATTACCACATAAATATGTTAATTCATATTTTATCTCTCACATAAGACCTAGAAATACACTAACATTACTGAAAATGGCACTAAAATATTGCTATTGCACCACTTTCTTGTGTACACTTCATAAAGCACATACATACATCCGCATACAAGAATACATGGAGGACAAAGAACAGCTTCACATTCCACACAGCCTACACAATACAGTGAGGTGAGGTTTAATAGTAATCGCAGCACTTTTATTTCATTAATATACTCTGGGTCCAAACTAGGGGTGTGTCGATCCCATACTCCATATCTGTATTGGTCTGATATGGGCCAAAATCCCTATTTTAGACATGGGAAAAAGCCTGAACTACCACGTAAATGCTTCACTAACCAATTGAGCAACTCGCAATGAAGAAAAACACACAGACATGAGTAACACAGACGAGCAGCAAGGCTGTGTCTCAAATTGCTCCCTACTCCCTACATAGTGCACTAGGTAGTTAATATACAGGCTCCTGTACCCAAAAAGTCTATAATACGTCAAATAAAGAGTATCTGGCGATTCAGCCATGTGTGCGGAACTCTTTAATGGACGCACTGTGCACTATATGGGTGTAGAAACTCAAATTTTCTAACTTACATAGCGCCCTCTAGAGGAAGCAGGAGTCATTTCATATTCAAAGTGCATCCAGACAGAAAAGTGGGCAAAAAGCGGTTTCAGATTGTTATTGTCATTGGCAGATACTCAAGGTTGCGGTATCAGTTGGAGTAGAAACTAGAGGAACATGTACCGAATGGATTGTTCACATGGGAGGAGGTTGAGTGTTCGCTTAATGCCAGAGTGCAGTGTTTACACAGTCATACGCAAAAGTTGGAAGAACCAAGTCAAATATGACATCTGATAAGCAATTTGGAAATTATCTTCTAACCCAGCATTTCCTATCCCTGGTCCTGGAGGTCCACATTTTCGTGCTTTCCTGCACACACACACACACCAGCTCAGTGAGGGGTTGATAATGAGCTGATTACTTGGATCGGGTGTGTTAGCAGTGGAAAAGACATTAAAATGTGCTGAGCAGTGGGTGTTCCAAGGACCCTGTTGGGAGACCAGTGAGATCATGGTGTCCTGAATAGTCATGGGGGTTCTGGGTGTTTGAATGAACCACATGAAGAAACAAAAAATTATGTAGGTCAAAATGATGTAACCGCATCACAGCAAGAGTTCACCAACATCCTTTTAGTATATTGCTAATAATTTGCAATTACAACATGGATAAAAAAAAGAGGTGTCAAGAAAGGTTTTTCAAGCAAAGCCATAGAAGAACCAGCTCTGATACCCTATTTGAGTAAAAAACCTTTTAAAGGTTCTTATACACAATGTGGGTTTTTTACCAGTTGAAACTGCAAGTGGCTCTTCTCTGGTATCGAACATAGAACGCTTTTGGTACCTTTATTTTAAGGGCACCTTTGGCTGCATCCTTAGGGACATTTTGCTGTCAATCAAAATAGGTCTTATGTTTTGATTTCTATAAGAACAATGCCATGGTTATCACAAACATGGCAATGCTTGACAAAGCTCCTTTCCCTGTTAAAAAAAAGATAACCAGAGCCTCTATGACAGGATGTGTAATGGCGTAACCATGCCTCTCAGCCAGTTAGAGAGAACCTTGGGTGGGGTTTCAGTCAGTAACATCAATGTTGAGCTAGAAACTAATCTCTGGAAACTAATCTCTGCTGTCAGCTCACATCCAGGACTGTGTAATCCAGCTTCGGAGATGCACAAGCACACCTCACCACCAGCTTGATAAAAGCATTATAGCTTGCTATAATGAAACACTTTAGAAAATTGCGTTCACTTGTGTTCAAAATAAACCACAGCAGACAGGCCAATTTACAGAACAGCAAACCAGCGGCATGTATACGTTTTTTGACAGATATCAAAATGTCCTCAGAGGAACTATCGATTAACACCTCCACGGATAGTGCACTACCTAAGCCGCCACCAAGACAGCGAAAAAACACCTACAAAGCAGGAAAGAGCAAATGAGCAAGTGTGCAAAACTGTGATATGTAACGCAACCAAACAACAGTCGAACCACTGACAATCAACAACAGAGGCACTTCTGCCACAGCCAGGGTCGAAGGGTCCAGCCAGCGGAGAGCTTCCTGCAGGGACGCAGCTTTAGTGAGGTCATCCGTGAACGTGTAGACATCTGTCTGAGTGTCCAGTGCAAGTGCATGTTTCAGCCCTCCACCGCGTCCTCCTGCACTCCTCTGTGCTGCAGGTTGGTCAGGCGGAGTCCAGGCCCAGGCAGGACAGGAGCAGAGGCAGGAGGAGAGTGAGGGAGCGGCGGAGAGAGGAGGAGTCCACAGTGCAGGCTGCTGCACCAGCTGATGCCCCTGGAAGGTGTGCTCCTATCGGGGGCTGAAAGAAGAGACCTGGCCCTTCTGCAAAGGAGGGACAAAAAGAGTCAGTGGCAAAAAATCAATTTTTACATCAAAAAGGTACATTCTTAAAATGTTAGCTAATGGAATGAGATCTCATCATTATTTTTGGTGCACTTCTATTGGTTCATTTTTCACTTTCAAATTAAGGGAAAAAATAAAAATGACAGCAACAACAGAGTACTGCAGCTAAGCAAACTGTTTACAACCATTTATCTCAGTAGTTAGAGTGCTCCTGCAAATAAAAAACATGGCCATCCATGCAAACGTGAATTTCCTATCATTACAACAGTCGCTGAGATCTTTTGTGTTTGTTATATTTAGAACGTGTTCAAGCCCAGCAGAAGCAGACCATTTAATGAAGATTTAAATAGCCTAGAATGCTGCAGAAAAACTGGGAGAAATACTGGAGTTGGAAATGATGACATGTAAAAAAAACTGAAAACCACTAAAATTATGTATTCATTTTGTTATGAATGCACTGATCATGAAGTTGAGAGTCTGATTTCTTGTCTTTTCTGATGATTAGGCCATGGGCCTGATCAAATAAAGGGTTAAACAAGGCTACTGGCTGTTCTGCAGACTTCAGCTACAACGTTCTGGTGTAGGCGCCAGCACCCGTGCTCTTACGTGTCACACATTATTCACCTCATTAACTGATGGCACAGATCAGTCGACACTGTCATCGTGTGTTTTGAACAAAAATCTGACAATTCTCATCGTGATCTCTTCCAATCATAAATCCCTGAATGTTATTTGTATTTACCCTAACATCTTTTTTAAATAACTTGTTAAATATTTAATCACTTAACACTCACTGGTGGCAGCCCCCTGCTTCACTTGGTGAATGGGTTAAATGGGTGTGTTCACGCAGGACTATAAGGGGGCCACTTTACTTCACTTTAATGCATGAATTATAATTGTTTATCCCTCTTTGTTCATATGCACACTAAACTGAACGTCTTACTCTCTAACTGCCACTGTAAACACCCGTTATTTATTATATACTTCACATTCTCTGTTGTGCTGTTGCTATTATTTGCACAGTTATTATTATATGTTGCCATCTACCTCTATTCTGCATTTTTGCACAAGTAATTCTCTCCTGGTAGAATTCAGTATCTGTCATGATGCTGCATTCATTAAAATATTGACTGTACTGTTTTTTTTGTGTTTTTCTTGTGCTCCCCTCTCCCCTCTGTCCTACACTTGTGTAGTCTTGTGGTGCTTGTGTCTTTGTTCTTGTGTTTCATTTCACTGTGAACTGTGTATATGACTAAAATGACAGTAAACCTACTTGACCTGACTTGTTTTACTTCTTCCACTTGAAGTGTTCTGTTTTCAAACTCATCAGTTCTCATTTTCACAGTATTTACCCTCTAAAATGTCATGTTTCTGTTGCACTTTCCTCTACCATCCCAACACTGAAACTCACGGTACTGAATTAAACTGAACTGAAATTAAGGTAGTGGCGGGAAAACAGGCACCACATGAGCAAACAAAGAAGTGCGACACAGATATGCGGGTTTTACCCAGAAGAACCATTAGAGCCACTCAGCACCAGTGTAGGAGACATGAATACGTACATCAGAGCCAGTCTGATATAATTATGGTGACAAATGTATATCATCCCCCCTTCCACACACACACACACACACACACACACACACATACACATACACATACACATACACATACACACACACACACACATACACACACACACACACACACGTTTGTATTATTCTGCATTGTTACAGGGACTGGTGTGCTAACCTAGTGTGTGCCTGATGCACAGCTGATGATTAGGGCCATACATCACTGCAAAGCTTCATGCTGGGCACTCAACCATAAAGGAATAACCACACACACACACACACACACACACACACACACACACACACACACACACACAGCATGGTGTCATATTTTTGTCCGTGTGTCATAATAGATGGCACGTGTGTGTATGTATGTTCTGTGGAGTTAACGAGTTTTTGTGTTTGTGTATGAGTGTGTTTGTGTGTGTGTGTGTGTGT
>JBBPCX010067794.1:0-12861 GCA_037974365.1 Hydrocynus forskahlii | reverse complement strand
TACACACCTTCACACACACCATCAAACATCTACACACCTTCACACACACCACTATACATCCACACACCATCACACATCTACAAATCTTCGAGAGAAGAGAAGAGAACAGAAGAGAAGAGAGAGGAGGACAGAAAAGGAAGAATAAAGAATGGCTTATTTGAGAAAAGAAAAGAAGAGAAGAGAACAGAAGAGGCGAGAAGGAAGAAGGACTTAATTTAAAAAATTTGTGTAAATATACCATGTAGCTACAGCCACACAAGAGCATGCACTGCCAAAGACAGGTGTTAAAGGGTCGATGCCTTAATAAACATGTATTTCTGAGAGTAGCCACCAAAGCCAGCATGACTGCAGTTCTCCTGAGGTGAATGTGGAGTGGGAACTGAGCCCAGTCTCTTTGGGAAATCACACGGGCCGCATCTCCAACACACAGCGAGTGTGAAATACCACAACTGCTACTCACGGGCACCAGACCAAACTCACAAAGCCTCTTAGAGCAACAGGGCTATTGGAGAGTACCCACTTAGTGACACACACATGTAAACAGAACTATACAGTGTTGAACCAAGGTGTGGAACATTCAACAGTGAGCATCACGGATCCATGCCGGGAGCTTAGCACCTGTTAAATTGTCATATGGTAAAACTCCTTAAACGGAAGTTCTCCCGATTTGTGTCGGTGCTCGAGGTGTCAGACGCCATGCTGAGCTTTGTTTGGTGTTCTGATGTCACGTAGAACCAAAGCTATTAAAAACATGTAATAATAATAAAAATCACTATGCAAATTCCAATGAAGGACAAAAATGACCAAATTTCTTTTATTTTCAGATCTTAGACACAAGCAAATGGAACAAGACAACAAGATCTTTGAACCAGGGAGAGCTATGAGGATAGTCTCCGCCCACAATTGGGTGGGGAAAACCCACAGAGGGAGGGGCTCTGGAGAGCGGCCGAGCGGCAGCACGCCGAGAAAAAGAGCAGCACTCTGAGCTCTGAGTAATCTAATCTTTCCATTTGCATCTCACAGCTCATTACCACGCATTACAATTTCTCGGTACTTACAACAAAAATCCTGTAGACACACAATAGGAGCGAAAAAACGATCAGGTGTGTGAACTGGGTCCTCTGTTCTGTTGGTGGATTTGTCTGTTGTCCTAAAATGTGACGGTAACCGTGACTTACGTTAATAAAAATAAAATGCTTCAGTTTGTTTATTTAGGTTATTAATTGGGTTATAAACATCTTAAAAAGTATATTAAAACGTAACAAGTATGTTAAGACATTTAAACATATAAAAATTACACGTTCAAATGTATTTTAGTTATTATTAGGTTACAAACATAATAAGCAGTCATAAAGCAAAAATGAATACATGTTTAATACAAATGTGTAACTGTGTTTAATTATGTTAATTGGTCATAAACATCTTAATAAGCATTCATAAAACAACTAAAAACTAGACTGCATTTCCACTGAGAAAATGCAGTGTGCTTGCTGAAATAAAGAACACAGCATTACTATTAGCATTAACATCAGCGTTAGCATTAACATTAGCATCAACATAGCATTAGTATAACATTAGCATAGCATTAACATTATCATTAGCATAATATTAGCATAGCATTAGTGTGAGTGTGTGGGTCCCAATACTTTTGTCCACATAGTTTTGTGTGACAGCTCTGTCCCAATACTTTTGTCCATATTGTTCAGTTTAAACATGTGTTTCTTTGGGGGCGTGGCCTGAGGACTCTTATGAAGTTTCATAAGGTTTGTTCACTGTATGTTCACTGAAGCCCGTAATTCCAGATCAGGCCCGACGTTTCAGAGTTGGAACGGGGGGGGGGGGGGCAAAAAATGGGTGAATGGAAGGAAAAAAAATAAAACCTACAAAGAACAATAGTGTGCTTGCAGAGCAGCCAAAGGCTGAGCAGGTACACTAATCAAATGTATAAATGTGTTTGTTAGTGGTTATTAATGAGGTTATAAACTAAGCAGTGAAATGTTGAAAGAAGTGTTTAAAAAATGTGTTTAGTCACATTATTAGATCATAAACATCTTGATAAGTAGTCATGACTCATTAATAATAAATGGCACACACACACACACACACACATATATATATATATATATATATGTATGACCTACTCCTGATGGAGGAGTAGGACCAGTAACCAGTGAGATGTGAGCTTTAACAGCAGGGGTTAATCAGGGCTTGGTACTACAAAGACATATTTGTCATCAAGCAGTAGTGGGAAAATCATGTCTAGGGAAGGGCTGTGGACTTTTCCACCAACAGACCCTGGTGAGCTCATTACTGGGGGGGGTCCAGCAGTCCTGCAGTGTGTGGTGTGTGGTTTGTGGTGAAGTGTGAGTTCTGAAAGGCTGAAGGGCTGAATTCTTTTAATAAAAGCTGCAGGAGCTGCGAGGCCTGCAGTCCAACCTCCAAAGAGCCACCGCCGTTAACCAGGAGGCACTTCAGAAAACTTTACTGAGCTTAGAGGAAATTGCTTTTGTACTAAATTAGACTGTCAAAACTGGAAAGCCACATTTTATTAGAGACTTGTTGCTCGTTGTTTGTGAGGGGAACTGTTTCATCATGCGTGGAAAGATCTGGAGCCGCACATCCATCAAAACCAGATCCAGGTGATACAGTGGTGGAACGGCAGGATCAGATAAACCCTGAATGCCATTTTGTTCTTTGCAATCTGATGAAAACACGAATTTGTCTGGAGATTAGAAACAAATGCTTGTTTATTTCAGATTTAGGATTGGGGATTTAAAGCGGGACGTGTGTGTGTGTGTGTGTGGAGGGGGTAGTTAAGTCACCCCCGGTATGGATGAATTTGGCCTCTATATTTGACAAGCCCTTTTTTTTATTTGCTGTCCTTTTTAATGTGTTTTAACTGCTTATTATGATGTTTATAACCTAATTTATAAGCTATAAAAATACAAATTTAAAGCAATTAATGTTGAAGTTGTGTCATGATTGCTTATTAAGCTGTTTATAACCTAATTAATAATCATTTATAAATATTTACTTTTTGTGTCATGACTGCTAATTAAGATATTAATGCCACGATTAACAACCAGTAACAGACCAATTTAAACATTTCATTTTAGTTTGTTATGACAGCTTAATAAGATGTTAATAACATAATTAATAACATATAAAAAAACTAATTTAAACGTTTCATTTTGTGTTTTGTTTAGCGTACTTGTTAAGATGTTTATAACCTTATTAATTAGCTAAAAAACGATTGAAATATTTCATTATGAGTAGTAATGAGTGCATCTTAAGATGTTTAAATATTTAGGCATTACCTTATTATGACCCTGTAAAAGATAGAACTGTTGATCATGATCTTAATAATGTAATTAATAACCAATAACAGAACAATATTTAAAAAGTTGTCTTATGACTGCTACTTATGACTGATATTTACAACCTAATAGAAAAAACCCTTTTTATATGCAGCCTTATTTATAAAGAAGTAGCAAAAGAAGTTAGTAGACAGTGAGTATGAATCTGACCCAGGATCAGCAGGTGAGACTGCTTACACACACACACACACACACTGCCACACTGTCAAACAGAGACAGATGTGGAAGAAAAATGAGTTCTAATGATCTGATTTTGAGACATTAATAATAACAAAAATAATAGAACTGCTTGTCATGTTCCTAACAGGTTGGGAACAGACTGTCCACTATAGAATCTACAGTTCAGAGAGAAACCCAGCAGTCCTCCTTGCTCCTCTCAGAAACCGCCCTTTCCTCAGAGCACCTTCACACACTGCTGTGAGGTGAGTTAGCAAAACCACAATGGACTGCATTCATTTGTGTACTTATGTGGAGGGCTTTAATTCTGCTACAGTACTGGGAACAGCAGTTAAACTTCAGACATGTCAGTGAATGTATTAAAACATTTTGATCAATAATTGTCCAATTGCTCATTTTAAATACCAAAGTCTAGCTGGAGAAACTTTGGTCATTTTGGAATCCCCATCAATGAAGACATGATGGACATAAAGCCAAACAGTGGCTAACATAGTAAAAAAGAACATAAAAGCCTAGTACATGGCGCTAGCTGTGGATGGCCATTATTACTCATATTTGGTATGTATGCAGTACACAAATGATCTGAGTGATTGACAACAGATTTTTGTTCAAGGTACAATACAGACAAACAATTGAAGGTACACTAACAGTCTTAAGGTCCAGTTGAGGAAAGAAATGAATAATCTAGAAACATAAGTGCAGATCCCTCCAGTCAGTTGAACAACAAAAGGCAAGTTATTATCATGCTAATCTGTGGCATGAAGCTACTAAGCACGCCCAGGTGACCTTGATTTCAGAAAGACGTCTGTAAACAGGCCTGGAGATTATAATCAAAAGTGAAAATTTCATTAAAGAGTGGTTGTTCCTCGGGTGACTGAGAATCAATGAAGGTCATCACCAATCAACATCAGAGAAGCCTATTATAGTATAGCTGCAGCACAATAGTCCTCATTTCAATGACGAATATGTATCTGAGAGGTTATCGGTGTGGGGACCACGGGGTCTGCGATGATACTGTCAGATGCACCGAAGACATACAAGAGAATGAAGAGTTCTCATTTTCATCTTACATTAACAATCTCTCCTGAATTTGTAGATACCTTCTTTCTAACATCAGGATCATTCGTCCATTCCTGACACCACTCAGATACTCGTCTTATCACTCCTCATCTCCAGACGGGACGTAGCTCTCTCCTGTCTGGCCTTCCTCTGGAGATCACAAAACCTCTACAGATGATCCAGAATGCAGCAGCACGGTCTTCAGTACAACAAACTTCTCAGATCACTCCACTGCTGCAGATCTTCACTGGGTTCCTGTGGTTCTCCATTTACAACTAATGCTCACCTACAGAGCTAAAAATGGTCCAGCTCCATTTCACCTTTCAGCACTGCTCAGATCAGCTTGCCCTCTTACGGTGTCAAGCACAGCTTGACTCGACTCCCTCTTCTTAAAGGTCGCAGACCTACATCAAGACTTTGACATCAAAGTGATAGAACGAATTTCTCAGATTCGTAAGAACTGCTGAGACCCTCACTATCTTCAAACGGAGACTAAAGACCCTCCTCTGCAGCAAGCAATGAGGACAACATCTATGTGCTCATGTCATAAACTTACTTAACCAACACAAACTTTACCGCCTAAAAAACTGTTCAAGTGTGTCATCAGATGGGACCCTGGTGGAGAACTCCTTTCATCTCTGGCGATATTCACTAGGAAACACAATGTACTTAAAATGTGCTTAACCCTGCCTTAATTTACCCCTGAAGATACACCAGACCCCTTCATTTGAATGAAGTGGCCATTCATTTGTGAACCGGTCCCTTCATTTTACCTTAAATTTAGATTTAAGGCATGAGCGTGAAACCCCTTACTCTTAAATTTAAGGCGTTAATTCAGGAGGTTCTATTATTTAAGGAGCAAATTTGAAAAAGTAATGGGACAATAGTTTTAGCCCTTAATCTGTGCACTTTTCCCCTTAGTTTTCTGGAAATTAAGGTCAAAATTAGGGTAATTTTAAGGGGTTTGGTTTTGTAGTGATTAGTCTACCAGCAGCTTTTTTTTTTTACTAGCATGAAGGACGCTTTCTATGTTGGTATCTTGTGGTGGTCGTTTCTAATAAATCACTTTATGCTGTTTTTTCATTTGGTCTGTGGCCCATATTTCGACGTGCACCTATATCCTGATGGGTACGCTACGCGCAGCCTGTAAAATCTCCACAGAAAAGAACTGGCAAAAAAATGGGACACTCTGAAGCCACATCACCAGGCGTCCGCTAAAGGGACCCCCAGCATTGGACTGTAAAGATAAAAATGTTCTTGAGAGATGATCTCCACTTAAAACTTTTGGGATGAGTTGGGTGGCGTCTGTGGCTCAGAACTAATCATCCAGCATTAGTACCAGAACTCACTAAGCCTCTCGTGGCTGCAGACAAATCCTCACAGCCATGTTCCAACATCTAGTGGCCTTCTAGTCGCTGTTACAGCAACAAAGAGGAGACAAACAGCATCTCAGCACCCCTGATGTTGGAAGGAATGCTGGAGGAGCAGGTGTCTCCAGAGTTCGAGGTTTCCATTTAACACTCCATTTACACACAATCTAATCTGCACTTTATTGTTGTACACCTTGCTGCCATTCAGGAAAACATCTAAATGGCATCTTCCCAGAGGAGACAGTCCCATCTGCTGGCCCTGTAACTAATGGTGAATGAAGAATGAACAAGATTTTAGTCAAACTGATGCTGGAGAACGCCTGCACTGCTCTTAATTACATACACACTAGAGATTGCAGTCAGTACGAGATGTTTAAACCAGGGGTGTACCCACACTGATGTAAAAACACAGAGAAAGCTTTCATTCTGGGCCCTACAAAATAATCTGCTGCAGTACTGCAGCAACAGCTAAGCTTCACTGTCAGGGCATGTATTACAATACTGTCCAGTTGCTCATTTTAAATGACATACCAAAGGCAGGCTGGAGAAACATTTCGGTGCAACAATGGCTCAATCAATGAATGCATATTGAATTACACCCCTTTTACATAAATGCTGAGGGATAAACAACCATTCTGAAGAAGCGGAAACTGCTGAGACACGACTACCGAAGTAAATGTTCTGCTTGCAGCGGGTACAAATATCAGTGAGACAACTATAATCAGTTTGGTGCCACACCAGTGCGTACTGAATTACGTTATTCTTCATAGATGAGTAATGAACACATTTGACCTTTCTCAAAAAACGGAAAGTGAGACAAGCCCACCAAAGTTAATGCTCGGCTTGCATTGGGAACAAACCGCAGCCTGTTGGTTTTACTCAACAAGAAGCCAATACAATAAAGGACAGGCCGGAGGACAGTTTAATCTCCTGCCACAGACAGCCCATTGTCCGCAAATAACACTGACCCTGATTTAAATGCCGGCTTGTTCAGCATAACAGCAGCATTGCTACTGTACCTCCCTCACGGAAATATAAAGAGAATTACAGCTTCAGCTAAAGGGGCAATGTTTCTCATTATTAAAAAAAACAGGACAGAAAACCCCCCACTGAATGCTTTAAATTGACAAACTGCTGGTGGCTAAAAGAGTATGGATGAAACAAAACACCCAGTGAGCACACAGTTGTGGAACACCATTATTTCTGAAAGGCCTGAAAAGGATAATAGACTTTGCATCCTTGCAGACTTTACACTACACGTTGGAACACTGCTTTAAGGATTTAACTGCATCCAGACATTAGCACGGTCACGTATTGGGCGTTTGATAACTAGCAATGGATGAAACACCATTCCAACGGTATCTCACCGAGCTACATTACTCCAGAGAACGGTTCCACCGCTCTATAGCTCAATACTGGGGAGCTTTAACAGATCACTTTATTACGGATAATGAAGACTAAGATCGTGCCATCTCTATATGGATTACGGTTTTGTTGAAAGACTATGCACAAGCTGAATACCTGCATTAGCAATGGGTGCCACTTAGAATTAGTCTGTTAGGCAAATGGACACTTTGACAATTTCACCGCAATCACATCCCATTTAACTGACAAGGGGCCTTATTACCACATGGCAACTGGAGGTGTGTAGTTAGGGAGTTGCCCCTCCGATCGAAAGGTTGTGGGCTCGAATCCCAGGACTGCAAGTGGCACTACTGAGGTACCCTTGAGCAAGGAACCATCCCCACATGGGTGCTGCGTCGCTGGCTGCCCACTGCTTCACTTGGTGAACGGGTGAAATGCAGAGAACAATTTCACACTATTCACACCGTGTGCTGTGTTTACAGGTGACAAAAACAGCCACGTCACATGCTAAACCACATTTGAGCCCCTCCGCCAACTTTCCAATTACTCCTAAAGACCTTCATTGAAATCTGACCTAACCCCTGAACACATTCTAAAGAAAAGCACATTAGAGCATTTGGTCCACTGAAAACTGTTTTTATTTGTTGGCGCCTTTACATGTTTAGAAAAAGAACCCTAGGATTTTTCCTCCTGTGTGTTTTCGTCTAGCCTCTTCATGATCCATGATGCCAGCTGAGGTCGTTAATACAATGAACCTGCAAACAGGGGAGAAAATAAGAGAATTAGTGAAACAGCCCAAAGATAATGTGCAAATTAAAACCATTAAATCTTTAAGAGCCTGATTGTAGCCGAGTTAGTCAAAGCCTTTGCTTAGTTTTCCAAAAAAAAAAAAAAAAAAAAAAAGGATGTATGGGGGAATAGCCGGCGGAAAAATAATACTTAATGCAATCTGACTGCAGGCTTAACAGAAAAGAGGAAGAAATAAGTGCAGCAAATCACTGGCAATTGAATCGATAACCCTCCAAGTACACCAGGGACTGACAAATGGAGCAGAATATACAAGGCAATTCCAAACCAAATAATGAAGAAGGCTTCAAGATGGTTATCAGTTAGCCTCTAAATGGACTGTTTACAAGTGTAAATTTAATAAAGACCAGCCAATCACAAAGAAGCACAGTCATTTATCAAAATGCATCTGGTTACACAGGAAAATGTAGATCATGCTCAAGGCCCATTCAAACCCAGCCCTGACAGCCTCTGATGTGCATTCTGCTAAGTAATAAATGATGCATAATAGATGACAATTATGGTTTTTTTTTGGCTATTTCAGTGAAGCTTGTAGCAACTGACCACTGGGCAGGGTTGTCATGTTTAAGGGTTAAGGTTAGTTTAAAAAAACAACAAACCTAAAATCAAATGCTAACATTCATACACCAGCACAACTTAACCAATTCTACAGGTGTCGCCGACAGGAGGGACCAAGGGTAGTCAAATATGCATGCAAAGGCCCGTTAAATTCTAAGGTTCAATTTAACAGGACCTGATGGGAACAAGCAACGTTTCCCTTCACAGAACAGATGAGCAAGATCTTGTCATCTTCAAGGTTCACCAATAATTTGGCCAAGTCAATGCTGATCTATCTGCACATCAAACAGGACTGAGGGACTCATTTTGAGTATCAAAGGAAGACTTGCCCCATTTGTCTAAGCACAGTCTGGCAGTTCAGTAATGGTCTGTATTGGCATGCACTAGTGTGAGCTCACAAATGACCTGAATGAGAAAATTCTGGTATTGTTTACATAAACTTTAAAGCATCTACAGTGGGGTTTAGATACCATAGTACCCCAAAGTGTATAGAATAGTGTACTTCATACTGACGATTTTCTGCAGAGCTTTTATTGGACTTATTTAGACCTTGTACTGTTCTTGTCCTTGTGCCTCTGTGAAGTTGTAAGCAATATCCTCCAAATCAATCAATTTTCTGATTTCGATCATACTTCTCTAGTAGTCCAAAAGAGTATATGTAAAAGATTAGAGACTTGAGTTTAAAGCAGTTAAAAAGATTTAAAAAAAAACTAGCTGGGACCCATCACAATCCACATTTTGCTCCAGCCCAGCTTCAAACAACCTTGAACTACTCCATTAGTAAGTATGCAGTGCACGGGTCCTGGCACCTAGATTAGAGCAAAAATGTGGAGTGTGAGGGTGGTAACCAAAACTACGCTGAGAAGTAACTAAGAACCTTAGACGAGAACATCTCGGATTATCTTCAACCCTTTCGCCAGTGCTAAATGACCAGCAGAGGCATATTTGTTAGTAATCCTGAAAGTCAGTTAGTACTCATTAGTTACTGAACTGCAGTAGCTTGTAAACCTTAAACAATGGGCAGTTCGAATTTGATTAAACCATTTAAGATGTACACCTAATGCACACCAAGACACTAATTTCTGGCACAAACATAATTACATGTATCACATACAAAAACAACAGTCTGAGCCCTCCTGACAATGTCCCTAAGAACTGAACTAGGTCCCTGCAGTCCAAGTTAACCTTAAACTACCGAAACTCCAGTATAAAATGTATGAAGTAGCTATGCAGTTGGCTAGTGTAGTGCAAGGGTGTGGAACTCCGGTCCTGGAGGTTCGTGGTCCAGCACGTTCTGGTGATTTCCCTGCTCAGAAACACCTGGTTCTCCTCGCCAGTTAACTGCCAGGTTTAGTGACTGTGTTTGAGGAGGAGAACCATCAAACTGTGCTGGACACGATCCTCCAGGCCCGGAGCTCAACACCCCTGGTGTAGCGGATAACCTAGCTGCCTTCCAAACATGAGAGTGAGGTTCAACTTCTACCCTGGGCAGCAGCTCACACACCACCAATAAGAGTCCATGTGCAAGATGCTCCATTCACCTACATCTATGACGCACAAAAATTCTGTGTTACTTTGGATAAAAGCGTCTCCCAAATGATGTAAATGTAAATGCTGGAGCTGTTCATTCTGACTGAAGTGCTTCGAGCAGAACATGCATAAGGGGCCTAACTAGAGCAATCAGAGCAGAGCTATGTTTATCTAGATTTGAATTTCTGCAAACACCAAGATTCTGTGCCCTATTCAGTGTGGCTGCACTGAAGCTAAACCCTAAAGATGCATGAACAAACTTCTGTGGATCATAAACGTATCATACATTATGTGATCTGAACTAATTGTCTAAATGAAGCACGCAAGGCGGCGGCATCAGAAAGGACACCTTCACCCCTGTCCGCACTGTGGCCTGTCCATTTATTGAATAAAACGTAGAATCATGTCAGCAAGAGAAGGCGGACTTCTGATGACCACATTCAGATTAAGACTCATGTTATCCAGCGTCCTCAAACACTGCACATCCTCTCTAGAGCTGATTAAATAATGGAATAAACGGCAAGGATGTCGCAACAGCACCTCCTGTTTGATGAGCATAATTTGTCAGCACTCACCCGAACTGTCTGGATGGCAGGAGATTGTTCTGCCACTTCTCCAGATCCTTCAGCTGCACATCAAACCTTGGGCTGATGACACCGCACTGAAAACAGAATAAGGGAACTTTAGGAAAAACAAAGAACTGACCTCCACCATTATCCAATAGTTCTGCCACACAGACTGATGCAATGTCACACAGACGGCCTCACCTTGTTCAGCCTGCCAGTAAGATTCACCACAATTTTCCCGGCTCTGTGATCATCGATGATCTCAAATTCGCCAATGTAACCTGGTGACAAACAAGACCAACAAAACAGCAGGTAACAAACACTGTCTCAGATACTATATTCCTGTATAACACACAGTAAAACATTCCCACGCTTATATTTTCACTGGATATGGTAAAGGCTGGAAGAGTAACTGGGCGCGTGAGAATTTAACGCTGTTTAGCAGCATCCGATTTCAACCTTTTTGGAGTTCAAAGAAACTTTATGGGGAAGATTTATGTGATGTGAAAGCAGCGGTGAATCAGTGGCTACACGCTCAACCAAAAACACACTGCTGATGGCAGCTGACAACTTTGTAACATCATTTACTTCAATGTGAGCAGACAGATGATACAGAGTGGCCAAGCATGACAATACAGAAATCATACAGTAATTATACAGTAGAGACAGGACAAGGGTCCTGCCACACCTGAATCTACACATGATCAGCTGAACTAACTCAGTGAAGGAAATGCAATGCAGGGACAACACAAAGCAAAGCAGCACCATCATTCATGAGCACCCAGTTCTATTGCTTTGGTGCACCTGTTGTCCTGGTGGTTAGGGAGTTGCCCCTGTGATCAAATCCCTGAACTGCTAGTGGCACCACTGGGTATCCTTGAACAAGGTACTGTCCACACACACACCGCTCCCTGGCTGCCCACTGCTTCACTATGGTGAACTATTTCACTGTTCACACTGTGTGCTCTGACAAATGGACACTTTACACTTTCACCACCAAAGCATGGAGCTCCACCATTCAAGAGATCTCCAAAGGTCAATGCTGGGAAGTTTAAGACCCACTAGGGAGAAAGGAACCTGCAGAGTCCAGATCGATACACTTACCGTGCTTCATCATGACGGTGAGGAAGCGGACTATGACTTTGGAGCAGGGTCTGATGAGGACCTGCCGCTTCCCCCGTTTCTCCGCGTTGTTGATGCTTTTCAGGGCATCGGCGAGCACGTTCATCCGCACCATGGTGCCTGCAAACACAGAGATAGCCCGGGGCTCGGTTAACCTTAATACTCGCACACAGAAAACCCCCTTTTACCTCCCTTTAACCCTTCAAACCTTCGAGTAACGCTAACCCGGGTAAACCCTGAAACCCAGCAGCTCCAGCCGGGCCGGCACGACCCTCCCTCCATGCTAACTCTCATGTACACACTAACAGCTCTTTTACAAAGCCAAACGAGCCCTCAAACAACCGACTTACAGCTAAATACCCCGTTTTCCCTCTGCTGCTATATCCTCGCCTGATTAAAGCCCATAAAACCCACATTTAATCCACGAATAACGACGATTTTACAACTACTTTCACCAGGGCTGTCGCGGCCAGGCGGTTTCTTAGAAGCCCAATCTGGAGCCTCGGGTTTCCAGCCAAAATATTCTTCCTCGAAAACCCCCACACACCAAATAAGCAGCTGGTAAGACACTGCAAATATTCCTGAACTGGTCGGCACGCTAAAACTCTCGACTCGTGTAAAGATGAGTGTGATTTTGACGGATTTATTTCAGGACTCAGGACATTCACAGCTTACCAGCTCAGCAATATGGCGGAAAGAGGGAGGACGCAGGCGCGCGAGACGCTAAGGGCAGAACGGTAGTCTCGCGAGAGCAGTGACGTAAGAAGGCCTGTATGCCTGTACTTTTCTTGTGCTTGCTCATGATCGTCGCCGTAGTCTTCTTTGTCAGAACCCCGATCCGTGCTGGCTGCCCTACACTTGTGCTTGCTCACATGCATGGCTAATACATGCGATTCTGTTTCAGATTCAGTTTTATGTTTACTTAGTTGT